>CAJQUW010007978.1:0-15839 GCA_907163375.1 Prostheceraeus crozeri | reverse complement strand
CATGAATAAAGATGACAAGCATTAAAATGATGTAAACTGTCGCGCAGCGGGATTCTGATGAATGACCGCGTGCGCGCTGTCGTGGGAGCCGGACAATAGGCTGTGGTCACTGCATCGGCCAATGAATGAAAACAACCTGTGTCAGACGCTTCCCCATAATGAGTTATACTGAATGACCACGCTTGTTAGTTTCAGTTTCATTAAAGTCATACTGTGAGCTTGGTGTTTTGCTCTAGAAGTAATTAGCGGGCCGCAACATCTTACTACATCCGCAACATTTTACTCAGTATGATTATATGATGCATGTAATTATTCACCAGTAAATGACACGCATGGTGTAAAGTTCATGCTGCAATGAAATAAATCTAAGAAGAGTAGACATGTGTGTATAAAAGAAGGATGCATTAACCATTGTTTTCTTGAAAACTTAGTCGATTCTACATTCATTCTATCAATTTTTTCAGCCTTGTCAAAGTAATGATAAGGCTTAATTTTAAATTTAATTCTTATTAAGTTGCCGAACATGTTACAGTCATCAAACACGACCATCTTCAGTAGCAAATTAACAGTGAACTTATGAACTTAGTCTCAATTTTAAACTTAAAAACTAGCTATACAGTATACAGTACTTAATAGAAATATTGCATAACCTAGTTTTCTAACGACCATAAAAATCAATTAAAAATAAAAATTACAGCTAAATAGCTGTGACCATGAATAAAGATGACAAGCATTAAAATGATGTAAACTGTCGCGCAGCGGGATTCTGATGAATGACCGCGTGCGCGCTGTCGTGGGAGCCGGACAATAGGCTGTGGTCACTGCATCGGCCAATGAATGAAAACAACCTGTGTCAGACGCTTCCCCATAATGAGTTATACTGAATGACCACGCTTGTTAGTTTCAGTTTCATTAAAGTCATACTGTGAGCTTGGTGTTTTGCTCTAGAAGTAATTAGCGGGCCGCAACATCTTACTACATCCGCAACATTTTACTCAGTATGATTATATGATGCATGTAATTATTCACCAGTAAATGACACGCATGGTGTAAAGTTCATGCTGCAATGAAATAAATCTAAGAAGAGTAGACATGTGTGTATAAAAGAAGGATGCATTAACCATTGTTTTCTTGAAAACTTAGTCGATTCTACATTCATTCTATCAATTTTTTTCAGCCTTGTCAAAGTAATGATAAGGCTTAATTTTAAATTTAATTCTTATTAAGTTGCCGAACATGTTACAGTCATCAAACACGACCATCTTCAGTAGCAAATTAACAGTGAACTTATGAACTTAGTCTCAATTTTAAACTTAAAAAACTAGCTATACAGTATACAGTACTTAATAGAAATATTGCATAACCTAGTTTTCTAACGACCATAAAAATCAATTAAAAATAAAAATTACAGCTAAATAGCTGTGACTATGAATAAAGATGACAAGCATTAAAATGATGTAAACTGTCGCGCAGCGGGATTCTGATGAATGACCGCGTGCGCGCTGTCGTGGGAGCCGGACAATAGGCTGTGGTCACTGCATCGGCCAATGAATGAAACAACCTGTGTCAGACGCTTCCCCATAATGAGTTATACTGAATGACCACGCTTGTTAGTTTCAGTTTCATTAAAGTCATACTGTGAGCTTGGTGTTTTGCTCTAGAAGTAATTAGCGGGCCGCAACATCTTACTACATCCGCAACATTTTACTCAGTATGATTATATGATGCATGTAATTATTCACCAGTAAATGACACGCATGGTGTAAAGTTCATGCTGCAATGAAATAAATCTAAGAAGAGTAGACATGTGTGTATAAAAGAAGGATGCATTAGCCATTGTTTTCTTGAAAACTTAGTCGATTCTACATTCATTCTATCAATTTTTTTCAGCCTTGTCAAAGTAATGATAAGGCTTAATTTTAAATTTAATTCTTATTAAGTTACCGAACATGTTTCAGTCATCAAACACGACCATCTTCAGTAGCAAATTAACAGTGAACTTATGAACTTAGTCTCAATTTTAAACTTAAAAACTAGCTATACAGTATACAGTACTTAATAGAAATATTGCATAACCTAGTTTTCTAACGACCATAAAAATCAATTAAAAATAAAAATTACAGCTAAATAGCTGTGACTATGAATAAAGATGACAAGCATTAAAATGATGTAAACATTCTGATGTCGTGTGATTGTTCATTAATGGTCCATTGTATCCCTTGATTATCAGTGTCTCTGCTGTTTTTGAGTAATTAGTTTTCATCATGATTTTGAAATTTCGGGCTGCTGAAGGATGTATGTGCATAGATACTTCAGCTGGAGAATTGCCTTTTATGTGTTCACTAATCCGCTTCTGCAAGTGTCTCCGACTTTCTCCGATGTAGCATTGAGAGCAGTGTTCGCAATTATACAAGTACTCAAGAGAGGAGGACTCTTCGAATTTGATGGGATCATTGTTTCTAAAAATATTTTGCGTTTTCCATGTGTTGTATGAGGTTCTTATTTTTGACTTCTTAAGAACGTTGGTAATATGATGAGTTTTCTTGCTTACTTCATTGAATGTGTCTGCTTTGTAGGGTTCAAATGATAATAATAAGGCCTATACATGACGGAGAAATCTATGCAAAACATTCTGATGTCGCAAAGCATCTTTTCCTATGCCTCCTATACGTATATAATCCGGTAGAAAAAATCGGCAGAATTTTCAGTCGGCTTCGGTATTATACTGTCGTTCAAAAACTATTTACCGGCAGAAAATTAAAGGTTTAATATTCAGCCGACAGAAATTTAGTCAATGAACAGCCCCCATTGATTCAATGTTAACCGCCTAATTGTGCAATCGAGTTGATTCCAAATAATTAGTTCCAGTTCTACTTCTTTTAGCATCGCTAATCCATTCAGTCCTGAAATTTTCTATTAATCTATCTTTAGTTATTAATTTTTGCGCAGCTGCAACCAATGACCAATTAAGCTCATACGCTGACAATGACAAACAACGATTCAAGGAAAACAATAACAATTATCAAAACCAATTATTTGAATACTTTTAAGAAAAGAGATTTACCATTAAGACCTAGGGTTTGATTTAATCTAGGAGTTTTATCATTTATTGACAACGCTTCTACTATACGAGTTTCAAATTAAGTACGTCCTGTGTATTTTGCAGAAAAACAATTATTAATGTCATTACTACAGTTTGGACATATGTTCAGATGGCTACTTACGGCTGAGTTACCTCATATATGTTCTTTTATTCGTTGATGTAATCTGCGTTTCGTTTGTCCCAAATACTGGGTATCAGGATCAACCCGACATTCAAAATTATACACAACGCATGATCGCATCAGCCTAATTGTTCTATATTTCAAACTAAAATATTTTTACAAGTGTTGAATATCATTTTAGCATCATGGTCCAATTTCCTAAATACTTTGACAAGCAATTGCGTCGGAAGTTTATTGATGTTTTACCTACAAACGGTTTGCGTTTTCCGACAAGTTTGCGTCGGAAGTTTGTGGATGCTTTACCTACAACCAAATCACAAACTTGGTATCCTCCCATTCATCTTTCTTCGTTGCTTTGTTATCCGTGTTATATTTTATTTCCAGGAACTGCTTTATTAACGAGTTGATGAATTCAATAGTATATGAGTTGCTTTTTTTGCTGTTTTTAATCTCTATGTCAAAAAAGTTTCCAGCTTGAGCAAACATTATACGCTCTATGCAGCATTCCTATCACAGGGGTACGTTTCCATTGGATAGGGCAGGCAGCATTACAATTCACCAGTAGACCTGTATACGTACTTTTCCTAAAAATCGATGTGGATAGGCCATTACTTTTGTCAATTTCAACATCCAAAAATGAAATTATATTTTTACTTTTCTCTACTGTAAACTTTAAATTGGGGTGTTGTGAATTCAAAACAGAATGAAATTTATCTATATTCTCAATATTATCAAAAGCAACTAATATGTCATCGACACACCGTCTATAAAACTTAAGGGCAAATGCTTCATTCATCAAAATTTGCTCATGGTTAGAAAGAAAGAAATTTGCTAACGTAGGACCCAATGGTGAGCCCATACTAACGCCATCGATCTGTCGATATATACATTGCCATTAAAAGATAGACACCCATAGACCGCAACACTAATAACTTTTTGAAAATGGTTTTGTCATATTGGGGCTTACTATTGCTATTTTCACTATAAACAAGATCTGTAGCTAAATCATTTACTTCTTTTACAGGTACTCGTACGTTTGTAAATAGTGACTCGACGTCAAAACTAGACAAAAAATTGTTTGAGTCAAATGAGTCCTTCTCAGCATCAATTTCTTGAATGAATTGACTAGTTGAGTATGCCGGAGTGCCAATGGCACTGACAATTGGTCTTGCTCCTCTGCTTTCTTTATAAACTCTAATTGTACCATATAATTTACTGATTGAACTACCAGAAGGTAATGTTCTCTTGAAAGTGCTAATTGGTATTTTCGGGCTTACATATTTGTTCAAAAAGTACGTAAAGCCTCATCTTTACGTGATTATCTAAATTATTTGGGATGCTCATTTTTTCGAATTTGGACGTATCATTGACAAAGCTTGTTTGGAGGAATATATAAAATAATGAAAAGAATGTCATATACTGAGAGATAGATCACGAGGGAATCGAAGAAGTTACGGGCATCTGTATTATCGATAACTGTAAAAAGTAGAGAATCATGTAAAAATATACACACACCTCTTCTCCTACCATCAGTATACGATCACTTCGACACAGTGTATCCTTTCAGGTAGTTCGTCATCAAACGTTTTCACTTAACCAAGTTGCGTGAGTCTAGTCAAATCAAATTTCGACAACGATGCAGTGATCGCAAATTCATCAAACTTCGGTCGAGGAGACTGAGCATTCGTCAGGACGAATTTAGGAGCAGAGGAATTGATCGTAAAATCATCTACTGAAAATTTTTGATTTCATTTCTTTCCTTAATCTGATTCCTGTGAATAACAGCGTCTTTGACTTGATCTCATAGTTCCTTCAATTTGTGACGCAAAGCCTTTTCTTCTGCGCGATGTCGAATTGTTAAGTCGTTATTGCCATATACGCCTTTAAATGTAACAGTATTCTGTACACTGTAAACTCTAATCAGCCAAATAACACACAATTTATCAGCCATAATGATCAGACAATTGCAACAGACAACATGAGACAATGAACAACCAAAAGTGGCTGTTCAGAGCAGACAGAATGAGACAATTATTCGCCAAAATATTAGACAATTCTGTCTACTTTTCTAAACGTATTGTCTCAGAAATTCAAAGTGTTTAAATATGATCGAACTATTCAACATTAGTTAATGGCAACTAGTCACTCCTAATCACATAGGTTCTAACTCTGGTCCACTCATTCACACTCGCATTATGATCAACTCTGATATTTTGCAAGTTCGTTGTGTCAATGTCAACTTTAGGGAAGTATATAGACCCTTAAAAGATGTAAAAAACATTGTAAAAACAGAATTAAAAGATGGCATCAATACGACAAATATCCAGACCTGTTATTGCCATGCCTCAAGGTGTATACAAAGAGCCCTTTTTATTTACAACATTGTATATTCTGTAATTGAAAATTATCAAGGATACCATCCAATTTCCCAATTTCAATAAAAGTGTATATATTAGTCATATGTAGTATGATAAGCAGTAAACGCAATAATGTAAATTAGTTCGTGCGATGAGACAAAAATTGTCTGACAAGCAGAAAATTTGTCTGATAATACGCAGTAAGTGCCAAAATACTGATGTGGCTCACAAATTTTTCGATAAGTGGCTGTTTACAGTTTACAGTGTATGTAGCACATGCTATACACTGTAAACTGTAAATACCCTTTAAAATTAACAGCTAAAAATAGCTTCACGGATTTTTTACAGTCTGAACTGTTAATATCCGTAAAAACAGAGGTTCGTTTTACCTGATATGAGCGGATTTTAACTATTCGTCATCACTCATCACGTTGTGACGTCATCATTTTAACAGATATTTGCTGATATTTTCTGTGAAGTTCATGGACCATTTTAGCTGTTTTGAGAGGTGTACAGTTTACAGTGTAGAAGATTCGGCAAACCATCCCTCACGAAATTTTTTCATGAGAAAATATGAAATTTACTGCGGATTCATGAGATTTTTATGAGAGCTCATGATATCCTCACAAGAAAATATTTAACTCATCAATTTCTCATGATGCTTTGATCGCGTTCATGAGAAAATCATGAGCATTTATGAGGGCTTCGTGAAAATTAGCTTGTAAGTAGTAAGTTATGCATGCTAGCCGCGAAAGGAAATAACCATAAGAAAGCTAATTCAATCGATCAAGATCTTCAAGGTTAGTCTATAAAAGATAAAAATAAAAATATATAGGGTATATCACGGCGATGTGCAGCAGCATTTTCGAAATGATGCATATATAATTTGACTTTACAATTATCATTACTATGCAAGATGTTGGAAATAGACATATAGAATCACAGTTAAAACATGAGATCATGATATATAGTGGTCTAATTTTGCGAATACTGAAATAGCATTGTGGACATGGCGTGGCAATGCTTTGGGGCAATGTGGCTAGGCCAAGAAAGCTTCAATAACTATATGCGAGAAAAATAATTTCAGAAGTATGACAAAGCAACTGCTAAGTAATGAGATTTTCATGAGAAGGCTCATGAAATTTGATGAGATATTTCATGAGAAAACGTTTCAAATCCTCATTAAATTTCATGAGATATATATGTGTAAAAATCTCAAAAAATCATGAGGTTTTTCGTGAGGGATTGCTTGTAACTGACATTTGCAACCACTATCAGTGAGAATCCAACATCTCTAGCATATCTTAGCCATATTACTCTAACTTTGAGACGACTAAAATGGCTGTAGGTGTCGTCCAGAAAAAAGTTTAAAGCTCTGTGTTTATGTTATAAAGCTTGCATACAAAGGAAACCATATCTCTGCATAGTTGACTTCACATCGACCTGGGGCTGTTTCCCATCTTTACAATGAATTGTAGGAATTTTACAATTTTTCGGTTTCTCGCTTACAAAGCGTTCACAATTATTTTTAAAACAATTTTACAATAATTGTAGCATTTCGGTTTCTCTGTTCGTCATCTATTTTTAGTAATGACGAATCAGTCTGTTGATTTACATTACAATTTATTGTGAAATGAGAAAGATTATTTACATAACTAAATTGGCTTGTAAGCGTGTGGCGTGATATACGAGTCGGAGAGCGACGAAGCCTATATAATTGATAATTACTTGAACCAGCATGAGCGCAGTTATAAGCAGCGGATTAACTTTATGGAATATCGCACGTTTATGGAGCGATTTCGAATTACTGCATCTTGCTTCAAAGCACTACCACCATCTCGAACTGATCACTTCATATCAGACCGTGACACAGAGATACATTATATGGATCCAATAACTCAGTACTGACCGCATTCAATTTTTATGCGTCAGACGGATTTTATCATAATATTGCTGACAGCCATGGGATCTACAAACCAACTCTGTGTCGGTGTGTGAAAGAGGTGACAACCGCAATCAATGCAGTACTGTCCAAGAATTAGTGGCGTATTTTCTGAGAAACTAACTTCCTGTAACCCTAATGCCCTCTATGGATGCTCATTTGAAAGAGGAGAACGTCACGAATCCAGTGGTATAAGTTTCATATCGATACTATATAATTATAATAAGCTACATGTGAAATAATTATAGTACCCGATTCACTTCATACATACATGTAAATGAAAAAAGACAAAAATGTCAGGCAAAGGAATCGTCAGACAAATTCCCGACCTTTTCAACATAGTCACCGTTGATGGCGATGCACTTCTCCCATCGATGAATGAGATCTCGCATTGCCTTCTCGTATTCATCGGTCTTGATTTCACGGTGGCAGATCTGCTTCACTTCCTTCTCCAGTTCTTCCCTGCTTCTGAACTGACGACCGCGCAGTTTTCGCTTCAACAGCCCAAAGAGGAAGAAGTCGCATGGACTGAGGTCTGGAGAGTACGGTGGATGAGGAATTGCTGTGACCGAGAGCTGCGCCAGAATCTCTTGTGTCTTTCTGGACACATGGGGTGTTGCGTTGTCATGCAGCAAGGAAATGTTCTTTGATGATCGTCCTCGTCGCTTGTTCCTGTAATCCGATTTCATCTTCCGCAAAGACAAGCAGTAGCGATCGGAATTTATCGTTGCTTTGTCCTCGAGGAAGTCGAGCGTGACAATGCCATGTTGATCAAAAAACGCAGTCATCATAATCTTCTTCCATGCGCTTGCCATCGCCTTCACCGGAGGGTTGGAACCGATCGGGGCCCAAACTTTGGATTTTTCCTTTGATTCTGGCTCGTAGTGACAGATCCAGGTTTCATCAGACGTCACAAGAGATGAAAGGAAGTCATTCACACCGCCGCAATCGCTCACTAACTGAAGTTTCTGCTGGCATGCGTCCACCCGGCGTTGCTTCAGCTCATCAGTGAGAAGTCGAGGGACCCATCGAGCGGAGAGCTTGCTCAGACCCAACTCGGTCTTCATGACGTTGAAGATGCTCGACCGTGGTGTTTGGAGACGAGCTTCCATTTCTCTTATGGTCATGTGGGCATCCTCGTCGAGCAGTTCTCTGATCTTTGAGGGAAGTGTTTCAGCACTCCAACTCGGCCTACGCCCCTGACCGGGTTCGCGATCGAGTGCCGTTCGTCCGCTTTGGAATTCTTGACACCACCGCTGGACAGACCGCAAGGACATTGCGTGTTCAGGTCCGACAGTTTTCTGAAGTTCTGCATGGATGGACTTTCCACTGTGCTTTGTCATCCACAATGAATAGACCATTGTCCGTTGCGCCTCAAAAGAACACACCGTTAGACGTTGCCCACCCGTAGCCATCGTCGAGGATTGTGAGAATGTCCGAATTGCATGTCAAATGCTGCACAGCAGGCATCGATCGAGGCAATGAACGGTGCGGCAATGAAATTAAGCAATGAACGGTGCAGACAACAGCACGAGCCTCGTCGTAGTGTCAATAGACATCTGCATCTCGCTGTCATTGAACAATAGACTTGGGGACGATGAGCAGACGTGCTTCACCGTAAAAAAGATTCACGAGTCCAGTGTGTGTGTCATGTGACATTTGTGTATGAAGCATGTAACTACGTGATTTTCAATAATCGATAACTTTTTTTGTATTCTAAATAGGAATTAGCTTTTTTGAGGGCTGCATTCCCAACGCTTTCAGCTTTAAAATGAGTGTCAATAAAGTTATTTAGGATAACCGGAAGTTGGTTTCTCAGAAAATACGCCACTAATTCTTGGACACCCCACGTATATTGGAATACTAGTGATACTGTTGCTGATAATTTTTTTCCCATTAGGGGATTTCCAACTGTATGCGGTTGCATAGACGGTAGCCATTTTTCTATCAAGGCTCCTTCAAGCAACGAAGCTGTCTTTGTTAACAGGAAAAGCGGTCATTCGTTTGGTATATTAAAGGAACGATTCAGGTGCTTAAAGTTCTTACGGGTAAAACCAGCTTGCGCATGTGAAATTATCAAGGCATGTTGCGTAATGCACAATCTATGCATGATGGAAAATCCTGAAGAAATCTCGTCTGATGAAGATGATTCTCAAGATCTTAACATCAATGAGCCTGAACTATCGAGTGAAAATGAATATTCTGGAAGTAATGAGAATGAACCCGTCCTCAGCAATGCTTCTCGACGTGATCAACTTCTTAATTTTTTCTGTGATTAACATTTCAACACTATGATAAGAACTTTATAAACAACGTTAGGATCATGCAATGCAGTCATTTTTTTGTTTCGATGAATAATAAAGCATTAATTACACTACCCGAAAAAATCGGTTTGAATTGTCTTACAAATTAAATATATGTTGGTACGGGTATTTTGAGGTGCTAATTACGAATCTGATAGTGAAAATTGCTCATAGTTTTTCATATAAAAGCATGTTTCTTTACAGAAAATTCACGATGATTTTTTTGTTATTTCTAACATATAAGATGACAATTATTTGAAGCGTCGGTTATTTGACATGTTAGAAATAATCATATACAACTGATTTATTTGTTTATTCGTTATTACTGCCAAAAAGTAAAGCTGCATCTTCGATCTCAAGATCCGTGTTTTCAAAAAAATTAGACAATTTTTATGATTTCAGGAATAATCATAGTCTACATGTAAAAATGTACGTGAATCTATAATTGTTGATCGCATTTATAATAATAAATTGAGCATAAATAATAATAATAATCTACAATAGAAATCATTCTCTCAAGCAATCGATTGCTAATTAAAAATAAAATTTCTAATCTTATCTTTTCAATTTCGAGATCCATTTTCTTCACTGTTTTGACATCATACTCCGACTTGAAATCAGTTCTGGTTTCTTTGAAT
Source organism: Prostheceraeus crozeri (assembly GCA_907163375.1). Lineage (NCBI taxonomy): Eukaryota > Metazoa > Platyhelminthes > Polycladida > Euryleptidae > Prostheceraeus > Prostheceraeus crozeri. The sequence goes on along the minus strand of CAJQUW010007978.1, from coordinate 5,375 downwards.
GGTGCCTACCATAAAAGTTCTCAAGGGGGTCTCTTAATAGATGCAGGCCTTGGTGCTGGTGTCGAAGTTGAAGTTTCCAGAATATCACCAGTTTCCGGAGTATCCAATCCGGCTACAATAGGAATTTCCTTGCCCAGTAAGTCAAAGACGGCGTTGTCTACATCAGTTAACTCCAACGAGCGACCACCTCCACTACCTGTTTGGTTTCGTTTGTCCATCTTGGCGACTGTTGATCTTCGTAAATTCTGCCTTATAGTAGGCCTATCTCTTAAGTAGACATACTGTTACCACGAGCACGGCATGTCATAAATTTCCTTCCACTATGATGTTCTTGTTTTTTCTAGTAGCAAGAACTTGTAGCAAATGATCCAAACAATGTGTTCTTATCTTCTTTGATCATTTGCAATCACATAATTAGACTGTTTAATCGCATCACTTTGCTAGAAGTGCAAACTGATTCAAACAGATGACACATGCAAGAACTTAATAAGTGGGCAAAAAGACATTTTTAATACCTTACAGAGATAGGAAAAACAGTCGTGCGTCGCTTGCGGATTGCTGCGAATTCCTTCAAAATGTTCCGTTTGCCACGATTCCTTCAGATTCAAATAATTCAGATCATTGCGCAAAAGTTTTCTCGATAATGTTAGGCCCTTCAATCATTATTAAAAAAAGTTAGCAGGCGCATGAAAAAAAGTTCACAAACTTCTCTGTAGAACTTGACATCGACTGTGTCTCTTTGCTAGTAATGGTCAAAAGACCGTTCCAGGACACCTCCGGACTACTAAAAAATAAAAAAAATTGGTATCTTTAAAAACGACATAAATTCATGAATTTAGTCCCTTTTTCAGGTTTTTAAGACCTGAATTCATGAATTTAGTCCATTCAAAAAGTACCATTTTTTCAAAAAAATGGTATTTTTAAAAACAACATAAATTCATGAATTTGAACCCTTTTTCAGGTTATGAAGACCTAAATTCATAAATTTGGGTGTTTTTAAAAATACCCAGTTTTTCAAATTTTTCAAAATCTCAAATTTGAGAATTACAATCGGGCGAAGCCCTAGATCCTTCGGTTCGATTTTCATTGCTTAAATCATGACCGTTCCAGGACACCGAAAATCATAAAAGTTAAGAATCTCAAATTTGAGAATTACAATCGGGCGAAGCCCTAGAACCTTCGGTTCGATTTTCATTGCTTAAATCATGACCGTTCTAGGACACCGAAAATCATAAAAGTTGAGAATTTCAAATTCATGAATTTTATCCATCTTTCAGGTTTTTAAAATATATCATGTGACTAAAAATATTTCTTTAAAAATGGAAGAAACAAAAATGGAAGGAACTTCAGAAATGAATGAAACAAAAATGGAAGGAACAAAAGTGGAAGGAACTTCAGAAATGGAAGAAACAAAAGTGGAAGGAACCGCAAGAATATATCCTTCGTTATCTCAATTAAAAATAAGTGAATTAAATATAGAAAAACACAAGGATAGAGTAAGGTATATGAAAGATAAGGAATCTCAATTATTATTAAGATTAGAGCATTATAAAAAATTAAGAAAGAGATGGACTAAAGTTAAGAATGTAACACAAGGAATTGGCATATTCTTAACAATAAGTTTAGGTGCTTTAACAATTGTTATATCTTCAGGTGTTTTAGTAATTCCAGTAGTTGCTACAGCTTTAACAGGTACGGGTGTTTTTACAACTTCACTTGTTACAATGTTAGATAAATCTTTAATAACTAAGAAACGAAAATCATTAAAAACTAAGCATTTACATATTAAAGAAGTCTATGATAAACTACATTACTACTTTCAAAGAGTATGTGATGATAATGTTATTACGTTAGATGAGATTGAAAAATTTGATCAAATAGCTAATGAAGTAAATAAAATATCATTTAAATTACAGTCAGAAAAAGTTGGTGATAAGAATAAACAGGGTGGCAAAATTTCTAGTGATGGTAAAATATCTAATGAAGAAAATGATAAAATTTTTTTAGAAGAGCTAAAAACTTTAAGCGAAAATTTAAGCAAAACTTTATTAAACAAAACTTAAAACAGGAAAACTTTAAACGAGAAACCTTTGAACGAAAAGATATCAGACAACAAAGCAATAAAAAAATAATTTGTTCAGTAAAATGTTTTTGCTGTATTCCAATGTTACCGCAAAATTCAAATATTATATTTTAAAAAAATATTATACCCCTATGTTGTATATTTTTATCACTCGGTAAAGAAATCTTCGATCGACTTTCAGTCAGAGAACAATTGTTCGATAACTCTATCATGAATTTTTTTATCAATATTAATTGTAATGAATCCATAATCTTTTGCCCAAGCATTATTACACGATTGTTTAAATTCATCTTTATCTCTTATACATAAATCTCTTAGCAAATCACTTAAGTTTCTTGCATTTATTTCAAATAGTATAAATATATTTGCATTCTTTCTAATAACACTTCCGTCTAATGAATACATACTTTGTGTTAAATAAAAAACACTACAGTTATTATGTCTACCTCTTGTAAAATAATTTCTCTGAACTGACTGATTTCTATCATTAACACAATCATCAAAAATTACACAATGTTTCATTGTTTTATCTAGTTTACTAGGATCTTGCATATTACCACTATCATCTATTAGTTGTATTTTTATATGCTTATTTTTATTGGTTTCTACTAACTGATTATTTGTTGTTGCTTCCTCACACCATGAACTTATTTCTTCTTCATATTCAGATTTTTCGTATTCTTCGAATAGGGAAGCAATTGCTGTTTTTTAAGATTACTTTCAAATCCATATTTTAAAAATTGATAGACAGGTTGTTCTGCTGTTGTTGTATAAATTATAAGATTGTTATCATCCAAAAAATTTGGAGTTGTTAAAATTTTAAATAATAGATATGTTTTTCCACAACCCGATCTTCCACAAATAACTGACAAAACTTTATTAGATAAATTTGGATGATGATTAAATTTAAGTTTTTTTTTATTTAATGGGGGCACTTCACTCATTTTTTAAAAAAAATTTTTTATTTTAATTTTTTAATTTTTTGTTTTTAAAGAAGAAGAAGAAGAAGAAAATTAAACTTTTCTAGCTTCGCGTGGGAGTTTATACCTCTCGAACCAAAAGATCTATCATAATCTCTTCACCTCCAAAATTTATTTCTTGTCCTTTCTCATCAGTGATTCTAATGTTAATGTTGTTAATAGTTTTTCTTGTAATAGGGAAATATATTAATGTTTGTGGAATTACATTTAATCTATAACCAATTGGTACAGTAAAAGCTGGAAAACTGAATATTAAATTTGATAATTTACCATTTATATAACCTCCTTCAATAATGTCACAATGTACAACAATTGAATTTATTTCAGTTATTTTTGGAATCTTCTCACTTAAATGATAACCTTGACTATAAGTTTGTTTATTAAATCCTAATAGCTTTGACAATGATCTATCATGATTAAAATCAACTTGATGATTTTCGTCTAAAGTAAGAGAAAATTTATTAACTGCCGGTTCAACTGCAAAATGTAATTGTTTCTTATCTTTAAATGGTATCCCTAAATGTCTCTTAATTTCATTTGATATTGATTCAACTTCGTAAGAACCAGGAAGAAAAGTTAGTATTTTCCATGTTTTGCCTTTATCAGTAGAATATCTAAATTGATCATTCACATCTTTGATAACGTTTTGAATAGTGTTAAATGTAGAGAAACTAGTCAATGCAATTTGATAATTTTTATTTTGTTCCAAATGTAGAATGGGTTCTAAATTACAAGTGTGTGATGAAGTAGTTGTTATAATTTTTAACGTCGTACTAAATTTTGATGAACCCAAAATCTCTGTCAAATTTTCTAAATGTTTATTAATTTTGTCTAAATCTGCTGAACACATTTTTAAACTAAAAAATTAAATAAATATTATAGATAAAAATCGTAGATAAAAATCATAAATAAAAATCATAGATAAAAATCATAAATAAAAATCATAGATAAAAATTAGAAACAACATATTTCAGCTACACTTTTATAATCTTCTTCATTTAGAATCTTCTTTTCTAACAGTCTTTTCAATATAGCATGAATTTCATTGAAACTAGAATTATGTCCTTCTTTTATTGCAGATATTAAAATATTTAATCTATTTAGTAATTCTTGTGGATCATCTGGTAAGAATACAGTTGTTTCAGTTTTAAAACCTTTTCCTATTTTAACTCCCGTTGATAATAAATTTTCTAATTGTTTATAACGTCTAAGAGTTTTTACTACACCTACTCTATCTAATATAGTTTTATATTTTATGAGATCTTCTACAGCATAATTTTTTAAATCTGCTCCTCTTAAAAGATCAACAAAATTTCTATCTAAACTAATAGGTTTTTTATCTGGAGTAAAAATTAATCCCCGTAAAGGTTGTGGAAATATTTCTTTACCACCAAGATAAAATCTTGCAAATAATTTTTTATCTAAAAAGAAAGTAGAATGTTCGAATAACATAGATTTTGGTAATTTTTTATCTATGTTTGCCCATAACAAACCATAGTCATCTAATAGTGTTTTAAGTATAGGATCCGCTATATCAACACGTTTTTCATTAAGTTCTTTTTCAAGAGTTTTAAATGGTTCGACAGTTTTTTCATAATCAGTTTTTACTTCTTCAGTTAATTTTAATTGTTCAAACATATCAGATTGAATACCAGCTTTTGTCATTCTATGTTGAAGATGATTTTCTTTCATAATATTTCTTTGTTTTATTAATTCGTCTAATTGTTTTATTCTTTTAAAATTATCAGCTCTAACTTTATCCATTTTTATATGTTAATTTTATATTATTATTTTATATTATTATTTTATGTTATATTATTTTATGTTATATTATTTTATAATATTTTATATTGTTATATTTAGAAAATAGAAATTAGAAAATTAAAAAGGTAAAGTAGTTATTCCATCAGGTAAAATTTTTCTTTTATCATCAAATGGATCTAATGCTAATTTATGTTCTTCTTTTAAATACATTTTATGTTTCTTTGAATTAAGTCTATAATTATATGCTGTTTTTATTTCATTATTAAATAATGCATTTTTATAATCTTGAAATGTTATTTGATTAGCCACTGATGCCTTTGAAATTCCTTTTAATGTTTTATGTGTTTTAATATTATTAGTTGTATCATAACAGTAACATTTAGATTTTAAAAATATAGCTTCCGTTATGAAATCTTCATTTCCTTCTAATTCATCTTTTACTTTACATAAATCAGAAGGATGAATAATATCTTTTATTTTATTAATTTCTTTATCAAGTGAAGAACCATATGGTACTGTTAATTCTAAGAAAATAGAATCGGTATCTG
>CAJQUW010007977.1:0-134857 GCA_907163375.1 Prostheceraeus crozeri | reverse complement strand
GATTAGTGTTTGAACCTGCCCATTATCTACTGTATTTGAATAAATTACTTAACCTATTCATCGATCCTTTACTGATTAATGAAACCACATTCAAATCAGAGAAAATAACATTACGTCTTCGCGCCACTATGGATGACTGGTTGACACAACTCAAAACGCTCAATAATTCCACTGTTTTCATGACAAATGATCACATTAACAATCGCACAACAACCCCCATCTCTACCGGTCCGTATATTACCGATGCAGGTGGAATGTACGTATGACGAATATTCAATATTTCGGTACGTTGGGGGAGTTTGCTAATCCAAAGAGTAAAGCCTATGTCAAACCCAAATACCTCAACGTCACAGCCATCTATTTGATGCATCTTGCACTACGTCTGGAGAGTATTAAATTTTTTAAAGCTGCACCACCACTATGTTTCTACAACCTACATCGTGTGAAAGGTATGTTTTATCATAACACAAAGGATATTCCCAATGCCTGGCGTGACATCTATCAACAAGAATTCACATACATTTCCCCAATTCTACACAATTTTGAAAAATCCACAAGTACTAATGAACTCTTCAGTCCCGACACATTTGAAAAGTGGGTCATCAAAAAGCCTGAGGCTTTAAAAAATTTAATGACACAACGGTTCTATACAGACACAAATCCCATTTCTGATCTATTTAACGCCATCAAAGCCAATCCTCAATCGTGGCATACATTAACAATGAATCATATCTATCTCAATCATGCCCTTATCCTTAATGGGCCAATGCAAGTATTGCTGGGGGCACCCTGTAGTTTTATTTTTCAACCCACACCTATCGAGCTAGACTTAACTCCTGACGTCAATACATATGGCCCCAGCTTTCCACACAATCCTAAACAACTCACTGGAACACCTGTAAAACATAACAAAACAGCCAATCTATCATCACGAGGGAATCCTTTCCTCCATAATGAGACGGCAAAAGCTGAATTGTCTGGTAAAGATACCATATTAACCAACAGTCTAACAACACTTACCACACCGAATGCAAATTATGAATACACCAATGCATGGTATGCATCTATGAAAGAGCAAGATAAATTACGTGATGAATGTACAAGCATCCAAAAAATTTAAGGGGGTTGTACCCCCTCGCACATTGTACAATCTGCGACAATATCAAAGTATTTTTCATTTTCGTCTTCTCAAAGATTATCGTGCCTCTGACTATAACATGATTCCTGTACCTCTTTACCGCACACGTGTCGTAAAACTGAAAATCAACGCTGGCTCTATTCGTAGTCAATTCACACAAATCTGTAGTGAATTAACCAAATATGGGTGTTCTAAAATGACGGAACGTGATGGGGTACTTACCAATGGTGAACTAATGTTTGATCAAAACATTGCAGATGGGGAAAGTGCACAAACTAAATTTAAATTTCATATCCCCATTACACGTGTTCAACCCTATCCTGATTTACGTGTCAAAAAAGGTCAATTTGAAACCTATCTCAAATGGATGTACCGTCAAGGACGTATTCGCCTGAAGAGTAATCACGACACCAGTCTCATTTTAGGTCTCTACTTCCCTAATTTGTCTGCTGCATTTGACATGGACAATTTCGAGATTGAACAACGTGTCACATTGGGTGATCCGTATTTAATTCAACGTTTTCAAAAGTATGACACGAATCCACAAGCTCTACTGGTGAACACAAATCTTAAATCTGATCTATGTATTGCTCCTGAAACCGCTACAATCTTTGATTTGTTTGGTTATGAAGGTACTACTCATGATACAGGTGTCAATGCGGTATGGCAACAATTGACCATAGCCACTGCTAAAGCACGGGATGACACCAATCACGGCTACCAATTTGCTCGTAAATCCAAACATAATAACGCATTTGAATGTTATGTTCTCCTCAATCAATTTCATTCACGAAAACCTGTTGACCTCATCCATCAAGATCAACCCATTGAGTTTCGCTCAGACTTTGATGCTTCCCTTATGCATGATATTGTTTCAGCCTATGATGGTGATGACACCTCTTCCGATGAATCACCTGATGAAGAAGAAGACCCTACCTTGATCCCCTCCTCTAGCACCATGGCGTTGGATACACCATCATCGATACCCCACTCCATCGCTCTGCGTACAGAAGTAGACAGTAAAAAAGTGCTCTATTTCAAACTACAAAATGGCCTCTATGATGTTCCAACCTTATTCTATACCTTAAACTCTGTCACTCAACCCCATATCAAATTCATGTATCAAAAAGTCGGTCATTCCACCTTTGCTACAGTTCATTGTGATCAACACTACTCTATTCAATTTGATCCACTACTATCCGATATTCTCGGTCTAAACCATGACCTCGTCGATCGAACAGTACATGCCCCCTCACCTGTTAATATGCAGGCGTACATTTATAATATTCTTTTATATTCCAACATGACTAACCCCATTTATGTGGGAGGTTCAAAAACAAATTTGATGCGTGTCATCCCCTATCGTGACATTGATTATGGTGCTGCTATTTATAAAGAATTTAGCCATGTAGACTATATCCCCATGTCTATCTATAGTGTCAATCAACTACAGTTTCAACTACGTTCAGATGATGGGCGTCTCATTCCACTACAAGGTGGTCGTACGTACATCAAACTTCATTTACGACGTCGACGTGTTTAAGTAACTTGCTCTCTTATTTGTATACATTTGTTTTTTTCCAATATGGCTCACCTTTTTACACGCATCCCACCCCATTCCCATTTCATGTTTGATCGTAGCACAAGAGCAAATGGGATCCAATTGATTGGTGGACGAGCTTCTTTAGTCCCCTCCACGAATATTATAGGTGGTGGTGGCGCTATGACGGGTGGGTTTCGCCTCCCCAAAATCCCTAGAATCCCTAGAATTAAACTTCCCAAACTTCCTACAATAAAAGGTACTAAACGTACGGTAAAGAAACCCCCATTAAAGCGACGAGGGCGAGTTACCCAACCTATTAAACGGGCTACTACAGGACGTGTACAAAAACCTGTCACGAAAACCGTCTCCAAACCTAGCACATCAATAACCCCATCCTCAATCATCAATCGCATCAAACAAAGTGTAACGAATCGTATCAAACGTGGTGTAAAACGTACAGTGAAACAAGGTGCGGCTGCTGCTGGAAGTGCAGCTACTAATGCAGTCGCCAGTGCTGTTAAAGCTGCAACAACGTCTGGAAAAGGTATCATCAAACAGGGTCAACGTGCTATTACAACAACTATTCCAAACGCTATTCGTAAACGCGCTCAAACAGTACTCGATAATACGATCAATCCCACTCCCACACCCGCCCCCACCTCTAATCCCACTCCTCGACAACGACCTCGACTACGAGCTCGTCGCCGTCTTCCCCCTCGTCGGTATAGCACATCGGCACGGTATTCTGCTACACAAAACCTCCCCTATTATCGTCGACTCACTGGTGGACAACGTCTATTTTAAGTAATTACACTTCCCCAACACTAGTATTACCTGTATACAACCGTATCTTAATATGTCTGCTGACACAGCCACTACATCAACCCATTCATATGCTAGCCATCTAGATGGTCGCTTTGACGTCTTTGAACGTGACCCTGTCGATGTGTCGAATCGTAGTCATTTTATGAACCTTGTTGCCCCCATCAATGCGTTAGATGCATGTGATGTCATTCATTTCTCTATCCCACCCTCCAACGCCTATTGGATGGACGTATCCAATGCTTATTGTACTATTGACATTCAACTTCAAGAATATGATGCCGGCACCAGTACGTGGAAATCTGTCCCACCCGCTAGTAAAGTTATTCTCATCAATAATACCGCTCATAGCATCTTTCGAGATGTGAAAATTACCGTCAATGAACAGGTGGTGGAAGGAGGAAACGGTCTCTACTTCCTACAGGCGTATTTAATCAATATGCTACAATTTGATGCTACAGCTAAAGGAACACACCTGATCACACAAGGCTTTTACACACCCACCACATCCATGACACGTACTGGAAGTGCAGACGCAGTGTATAAGGCTAGTGCTCCTCTCGTTGAGGTGACCAAGGAATTTGATGAAGAAGCGAATTTAACGAATGAATATGAACTTAAATTATGGCGTGATAGTAAATATAGACGGCAATTCGATTTCCCCATCCACTGTAACCTATTCCAACAACAAAAAGCGCTACCACCGGGTACAAAATTAGATGTGGAATTTTTTGTCAACCACCCTCAATATATGTTTCGCGATTTTGGAGCCGGTGGTACACAATACCGTATTTGGTTTCACTCCTTTAAACTACATATGCCAATGCTTCAACCCTCTGATACCATACAGAAAGCTGTTGCAACACGTCGTATGAAAGAAAATATCGCCTACAAATATAATGGAATCACTGTACAGCGTATCAACTTAAATTCAGGCTGGCAAAAGAAAGATGTCTACAACTTTGCCATCAACATTCAACCGAAATTATTTCTATTTGGGTTTATTAAAAGTGATTCATGGTTGAAATATGGACAACGTAAACTTCTTTTCAAACCATTTGACCTGTCGTCTCTCACTCTAAAATCGAATGGGGTCACCCTCACCGGAGGCAGTATCGACTGTACTCATGTACGTCAAGTGTATACTCAATTTAATCGCGCATGAACCTGTATGCTACGAATGCATCCTGTAATGTTGACTTAGACACATTCAAAGACTACTTTTATCTCATCCCCTTCGACATCACAAACGATCATCATATTGGACAACAACAACGACAACGTGGCGATTTAAATTTCTCACTAGAAATTGTATTCAAAAAAGTACTAGGTACACCACTCGATCTCATCATATTCTCTCTAGTGGATGAATGTTTCATCATTCGACCGAATACATCCGTCATCCCTAGTGATTACGTAACACCTAATGTCTAACATCTAACATGGCAGAATGGCTTTCCTCTACTCAATTAACATCGGTTATGAAATCATTAGATCATGTTCAACGCCAACATATGCTACAATGTTGTTGCGAAGACGAAATTTTGTGTCTTCTACAATGTAGTTGTCGATCGATGGCCCCTCTCTTCCTACAACCCTCCTCCATCCCATTCAAAGGTGTATTTGCTGCCAATGAAGCCCCCACCAATGAACATGGATCCTTTTCATGCATCTTAAACTCAGATCCTCGACACAAAAAAGGTGAACATTGGTTGGCGTATTATCAAGACAATGAACATCAAATATGTGAATTCTTTGATTCGTACGGTCAACCACTTCATACCTACCCCAATTTATATACCTGGTTGAAAAAACGTCCCTATCCACTTCATCATCTCACTACGTGCATTCAAGGTCCTAAAGCCTACTGTGGCGCCTACTGTATCTATTACTTAAATCATCGACCCCATGCATCCTCATTCACGGACACATTAACTGACTTTTATAATGTACCTCAATCACGGTCACTAACACCACAACAAAACCGTGAACTCATTCAAAATGATCGTTTCATTGCACGATACATGAAATCTCTTGTAGTATCCCTTTTAAAAAATAAATAATAAAACACTCACATCGTATCGTTTTCACAATCTATTTACATTCTATTCACATTCTATTTACAATCTATTTACAATAAAGTGTAACATTTTATCCGCTTCTTCACGCGAACATACACCGGTAACAATTGACTTGCCATTGGCAAACAGAGAACAATGATATTGTTTATGGCGCACTAATGTCCCAGGGAATAGTTCATGTTCATTCATAACACAAGCGGATGATGATAAACGTTGAAATGGAATCGATGCTCGATACTGTCGCCAATCACATAATACTGTACACGATTTCACTTCCGGGTCACTCAATGTCAATGTCAAGTTTAATTCTTTGGTCAGAAGCTGTAACAAACTGTTATATACACACCTATATACATCCATATCATGATAGCCCATTATTTGAATGCACCCACGTGGAAACAATTGTACTGGAATATAGTTCCACCATTTCGTATAAATGCGTTTGGGCTTGGCTAAACGAAAACGTATTGGCGTAAAACCACGTGCTTGTAACATGGGGGCAATCCTTTCCAACGGTAAGTCCATCGAAGCTCTAATCTCTACCATCCGATTGCACATGCGTGATGTCATCGGCGGCGATTTCACCTGTTGCCGGCGCATCTTCCACACCATCTGACACACGTTCCACAATCTGATGATTTATAGGCTCAGCCGCATCCTCCACTCCTTCCAACAGTATATCACAAAGTTGTTTATTTATAAGTGCATGATGACCGTATGGAATACTTATATTTCCACTTATCCAAAATCGTTTATCATCCCAGCCCGTCAATGCCACCTTCTTCCGCCTCGTTGTACGCATCACATGACGTTGGGATTCCAAATTCGTTTGCGTCACCACATGACATAACTGATCTTCGTAGACACGTTTATAGAGCAAGTGTGACAAATCCCGTTTCTTATAGCCCTTTACTCCTTTCACACGACAATCACGTGCCCCATTCTCAGTAATATACGAATATAGTTTAGGACTTAAACAAATGAACTCCTTGATCTCCTCACCACGACACTCGTCCTTAAAACATCCCAATCGATTGGCATTATAACTATCATACAGAGGATGAGTTGTGGGATAATTAGACGTATCAAGAATACCGCGCGCCTCTGGATCCACCGTATTGGGAACGTTGCGAAACGATAGTAGAATCTCATCTCGGTCACGGAAACTCATCACCTCCAGAAAAAACGAATCAGTATCACCACCAATAATACGTACCGATAAACAATGTTGATTGATACGCCATTCCATATATAAACGATACATGTGTATCTTGCTAATGTCCAACACCGCTTGCCCAATATAGATGGCACGATCCAATGTCACATGTCGACGACGAATATGCACCACCATGGCCGAGGAACCCACACCGAAGAAATTCTGGCATAGAGGATGGTGCGTATGTTTCAAAAACAACTTCCTATCACGCACAAAGCGTGTCTTACCATATTTACGCACATCCTCCATCGTCTTTCCAAAGAGTGCGTTCACACATAACTTGTGCATATTACGCGCCATCACACTCGTACTCCGTGCTCGTTCACGTGTATGATAGTCTATATATGGCCGGATGTACGCCTCCTGTTGAAAGGTAATTCCCTTATAAACATGACTCACATGCATCCCATGTTGTACATAATACTGAAGGGCATAAATATGTACAGTGTACTCCTTTTTACGATGATGAGTCAACAACAACTTCTGGGATGAGCGATTCTTCACCTCTGTATGGTGTATACTTCTCCACAAGTCGTGCATAAATGGAGACATTTCATCGGAGTACAATTGTCCTTGCATCGGTGCAAACGGCAACTCCATTGTTCTATCCTGCACTTCATCCGGATACTCCAAATCCACCGTCAGTATACACCCCTGATAGCCATTCACATCATAATTCAGTATCCAGTGGTCATCTATTGTTGCCAGATATTGTGGGGGAATCCATACGAAATTTCCTTTCGGTAATTTAGCACTCATGGCGGTACCGTATAAATTGTTAGCATCAATGTAATACAAATGTGTATGAATGTCATAGGTTTGGGGGCTGGCTACCACATGTTCGGTATGATGTAAATTCACAAATGTCATGCCCCCTCTAATTCCAGACTCAAACGTCTTATACATATCAATGTCCATGACGTGGTCCAAACACACATTTGTATGCAATAGAAAAAATGCATATGTCAACCCGGGCGTTCCAAAGAAATGCACCGGGTCCAATTGAGACACAGCATACATCCGAGCTCGAAAATCCTCAAATATGTCCACCAACAGAGTCACATCCACTGTCAAATAATAATTAAGATAGTCTCTGAAAGTGGTACATCCCAATTTATCCCAGGCCTCCTTCGCCACTGCATAGTCCTCTTCCGTGCACGGTTGTTCCAACAGATCATTATAGAATTTATCAATATCGGGTAGACTTGTCTCATCCAAACGTGTCCAATCATCAAAATATGTGTACGGAAACACGCCCTTTTGAATGGATGAATGATCGATATTCGGATAACTGACACTTAGTACATCCGTTGAAACAGGTAAGTCATCTACCGTTTGCCGCAACTTATGCAAAGAATTGGGGAGAAATTGAAACGAGTCTCTAAATTGTAATATAATATTATCCTTATAGCAACCGTACACTCGAAAACTTGCCGTCACCCCAATCGTCTTATCACCACTCGTATAACAGGGGTTAATCCACCACAGATCCTCATTCCGATTCGATAGTCCATATAAAATAATCTGATGGCTGTCATACCCTTTCCAATTGTGAAAAAATACAGGAATTTGACGACGTACCTGCCGACGACGGAAATTACAGGCATGACATAACACTTGAATGAACTTCCCGGTAAGGTGATCATGATCCCGACATTTCGTATGATCCATCATCTGATGTTCATTCACCTTGTCCATACTGCGCTCCACCACATGTCGCTTACACAAATTACAATGATGTGTATTCCGATAACGACGTTGATCCGCCATTGACAAGATCATCGGTCTACGGGAGCGATTGTCAACAATGTGATGGAGACGGTACACCAACGATTCCATACTGTCGAGGAAATCAGAGATACATGACTCACCCTCGTGTTTCACAACACTCTCAGCCGGCATCTTCAACGCAGGATCCCATTTGATATACGAGCCAATCACAGCGGGTGTATGAATCTTGGTAATGGGATGAATGATGCTCTCAATGTCTGCATACACCACACACAACGGATGCGTCATTTTCCCAAAGTCTTTGAATTTCAATTCAAGCTTGTCGGGTAACTCTTCCAATTGCGTTTTAGCTCCGTGACACATCTTTTGATGATCATCTCGTTTCTTCAGAATATTGGGTGGGGGTGTTGTGCAATTACTACACGCAAAAATTTCCAAACATAACTCACACGAGATGTAACGGCGATAGTTCTTCTTCCGCTGATTCACGTCATAGGCATTGTACATGAATGTCTCAAATTTAATCACTGGAATAAAATGACAATCCGCTTCATTCTTATGACCTTCACCACCATCCTCAATCTTGGTCAACAAAATTAAATGCACTATACGTGTCTCATCATTGCACAACCAGTCATGGTCATACAGAGTCCCCTTAAACACATGCCCATTATGCACATAGATGCGCACAGCAATGTTATTCTTTTGCTCGAAACAACGCAAATCCCTCAATGGAAATAAACCCTCCTTTGTCATTCCACTGAAATCCAATTTATAACGCTCATTTAACTTCTCCTTTCGTAATTCTGTCAACGTTGTCGCCATCGTTACACCATCTTGAAACGCTAAACTATACAAGACTGCATCTTGAAAACAATAGTTCAAATCATCCACATCTTTATACTCAAAACTCTTGATACACCGTAGTCGTGACAACGCCTTCGGCAGTTTAATCAATCCACCACCAGCTACACGGCCATCTCCCAGGTGACGACTCATACGCACTTCCATTTGTATAATCTTCTGTAACACCAAACCCGAACTCATCGCCGTCACCATCTCTATCCATCCACACAGTTCTTGCTTCACCTCCTCAAACCATGTATCGAAATTTAAAAATTGAACACCTTGACGAAATATAGGGTTCGAACGGATCTCCACATCCTCTGACTAATCCTCTGTGATGACGCGTTCAAACAGAAACGTCATCTGAACCACCACCACCACTTCATAGTCCTCATTCTCACCCACAATTAAGTCATACAATTGTTGATACATACTATCCATAAAATTGGTCACATCTCGTGTATCCTCCTCCGGTCGATACGTCACTTCAAGGCCTGCATTGCGGAAATAATACTGACGGTGCTCATTCACTCCTCCATGCTGTCGTATCTCAATTCTACCCCCACCTCGTTGGGGCTCCTCTTCCTCATCTTCATCCTCATTCTCATCCAGACGATGTAATAAGGCAGCCATCTTCACCGGACATAAATGCTCTCCTTCCTCCTCCTCCAATAACACATCCTCGCCGCATAAACGACACATAAAGAAACAACCATGCTGGAGATATTCGTCCCGTGTCATCCTCTCGTCACACATGGGGCATTCCACACAGTTCTCACGATGGAAAATAAATGGACAGTGATGCCTGTCATTGGGATGGACACTATACCATAACGTACAGATCCTACAGTATACACGACCCGTCTCTTCCTCGCCATGAGCTATACACTCCTCTTCAGAGGGAAAGTCGCGCTCGCAAAACTCACAACGCATCGTTATGTGGAATACCTACACCCTACTCCCATTCTTATACTTACTTCACCACTCTCTCATTGGACCCACGTCATCCTCTCACGGGACCCGCCTAACACGTCATCCTCTCACAGGACCCGCCGCAGGTCACGTGCCCTACGTCATCGCCCCGGTCACGGGACCCGACTCTCGAAGGACACGCCCACTCACGGGACCCACGGGGGCCAATCAACGAAGACACGCCCACTCACGGGACCCGCCAGCACCCAATCAGCGAACCGTGCATTTTGCACGCAAAATGCACTGTTCCGCTGGAACCCCCAAGTGTGTATTCTGAGCCTACTTACAAGTTAAAACTAATGTTTCAATAGTGCGTATGTTAAGAATAAAGTTTTATCTGTTTCTATGTTAGAAATAAAATGAAGCTTCACCAGTTTACAAGTTAAGAATAAAGTTTTATCAGCTTGTATGTTAGAAATAAAATAAAGTTTCAAGAGTTTACAAGTTTCAACAGTGTATACGTTAGAAATAAAGTTTTAGCTGTTTGTATGTTAAAAATAAAATAAAGTTTCAACCGTTTACAAGTTAAAAATGAAGTTTCAATAGTGTATATGTTAAGAATAAAGTTCTATCTGTTTATATGTTAGAAATAAAAATGAAGGTTCACCAGTTTACAAGTTAAGAATAAAGTTTTATCTGCTTGTATGTCAGAAATGAAATAAAGTTTCACCAGTTTACAAGTTAAAAAATAAAGTTTCAATAGTGTGTACGTTAGAAATAAAGTTTCAATAGTGTGTATGTTAAGAATAAAGCTTTATCTGTTTGTATGTTAGAATTAAAAAACCGGTTTCAACCGTATACAAGTTAAAAATAAAGTTTCAATAGTTAACACGTTAAAAATAAAGTTTCAATAGTGTATATGTTAAGAATAAAGTTCTATCTGCTTCTATGTTAGAAATAAAAATGAAGGTTCACCAGTTTACAAGTTAAGAATAAAGTTTTATCTGTTTGTATGTTAGACATAAAACAAAGTTTCAACCGTTAACAAGTTAAAAATAAAGTTTCAGATTAAAATAAAGTTTCAATAGTGTGTATGATGGAAATAAAGTTTAAGCGCTTTGTGCGTTAAAAATAAAGTTTCAACATTGTGTACGTTAAGAATAAAGTTCTATCTGTTTATATGTTAGAATAAAAATGAAGGTTCACCAGTTTACAAGTTAAGAATAAAGTTTTATCTGCTTGTATGTCAGAAATGAAATAAAGTTTCACCAGTTTAAAAGTTAAGAATAAAGTTTCAATAGTGTGTATGATAAGAATATAGTTCTATCTTTTTATATGTTAGAAATAAAATGAAGTTTCGTCAGTTTACAAGTTAAGAATAAATTTTATCTGCTTGTATGTTAGAATTAAAACAAAGTTTCAACCGTTAACAAGTTAAAAATAAAGTTTCAATAGTTTACAAGTTAAAACTAATGTTTCAATAGTGCGTATGTTAAGAATAAAGTTTTATCTGTTTCTATGTTAGAAATAAAATGAAGCTTCACCAGTTTACAAGTTAAGAATAAAGTTTTATCAGCTTGTATGTTAGAAATAAAATGAAGTTTCACCAGTTTACAAATTAAAAATAAAGTTTCAATAGTGTGTACGTTAGAAATAAAGTTTCAACCGTTTACAAGTTAAAAATAAAGTTTCAACAGTGTCTACGTTAGAAATAAAGTTTTATCTGTTTGTAAAGTACGATCGTAGGATTTACTAGTTTGCAAGTTAGACTCAGCATTCTACTAGTTGTAAATGAAAATATCGTTTCAGCCGTTTACAAGTTAAAAATAAAGTTTCAACGGTGTGTACGTTAGAAATAAAGTTTTAGCTGTTTATATGTTAGAAACAAAATAAAGTTTCAACAGTTTACAAGTTGAAAAATAAAGTTTCAACAGTGTGTACGTTAGAAATAAATGAAAGTAAGAACTTCATCGTATGAGTATTCAAAGCATGTTTTGTAAATCAAATGTGTGTAGTCCTGACATGATAGAATCGCGATAGAAATAAAGTTTCAGCCGTTTACAAGTTAAAAATAAAGTTTCAACGGTGTGTACGTTAGAAATAAAGTTTTAGCTGTTTATATGTTAGAAACAAAATAAAGTTTCAACAGTTTACAAGTTGAAAAATAAAGTTTCAACAGTGTATACGTTAGAAATAAATGAAAGTAAGACCTTCATCGTATGAGTATTCAAAGCATGTTTTGTAAATCAAATGTGTGTAGTCCTGACATGATAGAATCGCGTTAGAAATAAAGTTTCAGCCGTTTACAAGTTAAAAATAAAGTTTTAGCTGTTTATATGTTAGAAACAAAATAAAGTTTCATCAGTTTACAGATTAAAATAAAGTTTCAACAGTGTGTACGTTAGAAATAAAGTTTTAGCTGTTTATATGTTAGAAACAAAATAAAGTTTCAACAGTTTACAAGTTGAAAAATAAAGTTTCAACAGTGTGTACGTTAGAAATAAATGAAAGTAAGACCTTCATCGTATGAGTATTCAAAGCATGTTTTGTAAATCAAATGTGTGTAGTCCTGACATGATAGAATCGCGATAGAAATAAAGTTTCAGCCGTTTACAAGTTAAAAATAAAGTTTCAACGGTGTGTACGTTAGAAATAAAGTTTTAGCTGTTTATATGTTAGAAACAAAATAAAGTTTCAACAGTTTACAAGTTGAAAAATAAAGTTTCAACAGTGTATACGTTAGAAATAAATGAAAGTAAGACCTTCATCGTATGAGTATTCAAAGCATGTTTTGTAAATCAAATGTGTGTAGTCCTGACATGATAGAATCGCGTTAGAAATAAAGTTTCAGCCGTTTACAAGTTAAAAATAAAGTTTTAGCTGTTTATATGTTAGAAACAAAATAAAGTTTCAACAGTTTACAGATTAAAATAAAGTTTCAACAGTGTGTACGTTAGAAATAAAGTTTTAGCTGTTTATATGTTAGAAACAAAATAAAGTTTCAACAGTTTACAAGTTGAAAAATAAAGTTTCAACAGTGTGTACGTTAGAAATAAATGAAAGTAAGACCTTCATCGTATGAGTATTCAAAGCATGTTTTGTAAATCAAATGTGTGTAGTCCTGACATGATAGAATCAAATGAACTTGACAAACGCGTTCACCCATTCACTTTGGAAATGATATCCCAAGTACCTTCTCCGAGCTCATCACATCTGATGGGTATTGATTGATCTCCATCCTTTTTATAATAACTACACCAATGTGATAATGGTAGGGAAATTTGATTGCCATCCCAAATCTTTCTATAGGGAGTATCCTTTTCATCTCTCGCCTTCCACTCTTGAGCAAGAGGTGTAGGAATGTCCATATTTAATGTCACGTACTCTTCAATAATGTCAAGTTGGTGGCGAATGTACGGACTCACGGGGATGAGTATGTAATCCCCATACTGATTGCTCAATATCTTCACATCAGTGGAAGGGAGCATTCCCGTTCGCAGTACTACGCTGTGATCCTCATGACGCAAGACTTGTTTAAATTTACGCTGTAGCGGTGTAGGATTATGTACCTTTGTTGTTTCTTCCACTGGTCTCAGCTGTAGATGATCTGATTGTAGCGAACCTTGTAACGTCTGACCACCATTTTGTCCTGTCAGTGTAGTAGATGTAGAAGATGCCTGAAAATAAAAAAGATTCTATCAAGTTTACGTTCAAGGGAGGAGAGGGAGGAAAGTAGCGACTTACCATTTTAGTTGGATAATATAACAGGGATGTAGAGAGAGAATGTGCGTCCGTCACTTGTATGATTCAACGATGGAATGATTCTCAGTGTGGAAGGCTCTCTATTTATAAAGGAATGCTTGATTCTCATTAGACAACAATCCTCATTGGAGAATAGAATCAAGTTGATTCCCACTCTCACCGATGCTTCATTCGCCCGCTAGCGCTCATCGTCTCCTTTCACCGTCTCGACTAAAGCTCTATTGTATTCTTCCGTTGATAGGTGTGGTAAAACACGGGTGGGCAAATGTGTGTCGTCGCGCCATTGATAATAATACTCCAACAGTAGGCGACCATGCTTGAATACGCGCCTTGGATATTTCAGCAAAGTCTCATCAATCAATTTCCTACTTTGAGCCACACTCATGAATACAATGTGGCAGACAAGCTCGTTGTGGGGGAGGGTGTGGGCATACACCAATGGTTGAATGTAGGTCGTAAGCATATCATCATTCATCATGAGTTGGAAGCCTATCACTGAAGGTAGCTCGACATACGCCCTTAGAGTCACCTAAACAATGTCCTCCATGCTCTGGGAAACTACCTGCGCCATCGGCTGAATCGCTCCTCTCATCGTCAAAAGAATGTACATAGCTCATGCACTCCAACTCTCTCAGTGCTGTAGGCGTATTTTATACCACCCACCCCTACGCTCCTCTAGTGTTAACTTTCGTTTAGCAAAAAGTCGTCATGAAATTTCAACGACGGAGTAAAAGTTTGAGATGATACACTCCTGGCAAACTAACTCATGAAGTAGCTTTGCTGTGATACATTTCTATCTGTAAACATATGGTAATGTTAAAGTGAATCTAAAACTTTTCAGCTTATTAATTGTTCATCGTTGCATCAACGCTTTAACTCGTGAACAGTTATAATTTTATTTTAATTTACACTTAGTCTAACTTGTAAACTAGTAAATCTTGCGATCTTATTTTTACAAACAGTTATACCTTAATTTCTAACATACACACTATTGAAACTTTATTTCTAACTTGTAAACTCTTGAAACTTTATTTTGATATACAAACAGCTAAAACTTTATTTCTAACGCATACACTATTGAAACGTTATTTCTAACTTGTAAACTCTTGAAACTTTATTTTGATATACAAACAGCTAAAACTTTATTTCTAACCTATACACCATTGAAACTTTATTTTGATATACAAACAGCTAAAACTTTATTTCTAACGTATACACCATTGAAACTTTATTTTTTAACTTGTAAACTGGTGAAACTATATCTTTCATTTACAAATAGTAGAACGCTTAGTCTAACTTGTAAATCTTATGACACTTCATATGGGTGATGATGGTAGATGAAATAGTGTTAAATAAAATTAAGATAGCTTACATGATTCTGGGATAGCAATCGACTGCGATCCATGTGTGAAGAGCTTGTTAGACTACGGAAGAGAGAAGTGTGTTATGTTGCGTGTGGCGCGTGAGTGTCCTCCCATTTCATTCCATTCATCAATTCGTCTCATTGATAGAGACAGGTAGAACTCATGGTTCTCATAACGTATGCAATGGAAAGTTTTAGGCAACCTTCGACAGTTGGCTAAATGTCGCCCTGGCGCGAATGCATACTACGTTGAGACAGAGGCAATCACTTGCAAACATGACGCAGAGAGGTTTAACAAGATTGACCATTGCCGAATGTCCCTTGCGGTATACATAGCTACGGGTTTCACCGCCGCCCTTTACAGGAACGCCCGTCGAAAGGAAGTATTACACCGAACTTCATTTGCAACGTTCAAGTTGACTGATAGCAGATTCAACTTAATGATAGTATTCGCCAGTCCGAAGACTGCCCAGGGCAAACCGCGAGGAGGTTCTATCATGTCTTGCCCCATGGTGGCCCTTAAGAGAGCCGATGGTTCGTTCTCGGGGTGTGTGGTAGGGACTCAGGCTTGCTGTTTCGACTGCGGCTCCGGCAACGGGGCGGGTGGTCGCTTCTCTTGGATGTCTGTAAAGAAAGAAGTAGTGAGTTATCATCTTACATTTTAATTTAGTCATTTTTACTTACAGATCTTCTCGGACGCTTCCTCATAAAGGAAATTCGAGATCGGATCACGATGATCGAAGGTGAAGTGTAGACACTCCACCCCTTTCTTCACCCGAGAGTAGCATTTCTCCCCTCTTCCACGCTCGTACAAGAGAGGAGTTTCTGCTACTCTCCCCTTTCTAATAGGGATGTGCAGACGACTGGAACGCAACCTTCGATCGCGATCCACCAGCTGCGCCGAACGGTGCAGCTCGTGGTTCGTCTCGACCACCTTAGCCATCTGCACACGGAGTCTCTCCACTTCCTCCTTCAACCTTCGTATCTCCTTCTCCCTACTTTCCCTCTCTGCTAGTAAAGCCTCTTCTCTGGCTTTCCCCTCGAGAGTCTTGAGCCTCTCCTGCTCCAACTCGCCATCCCGCTCGCTTAATCTCTCCTTCACCTTCTTCATCTCTCCGGCCACGTTCTTTAGGTCCTCATACTTTGCCTTGTATGAGAAGGCCTCCTCCTTCAACTTCTCCGCCTCTTTCTTTAGTCTATCCCGTTCGGCGATCACCGGCGGGCGCTTGACAAAATTGCGACATTGTGTTGCAATTCCACTCGCAGTTACGGCTGTAGGGGTCTCGCGATCGAGGTCGACGTCCTCGATAAGTTGCGACTGTAGCTCTCCCTCCTCCTCCTCACTATCGCTGCTGGTCAGCGAGCTCTCGCTACTAAGTGACGATACAGCGGCAATCGCTTCAATGGCGGATTGTAGCTCAGTGGCCTCAGTGGTGAAAAGTGAACTCCGTTCTTGCTCGTTGGCAGATTGTAGCTCCAAAGAACGGAGCTCAGTGGCGAAGAGTGAACTCCGTTCTTCTTCGCCTGTTTGACACTCGCTGTGTTGTGAGTGCCAATCCTCCAGCCGCTCACTTAAGCGACTGACTTTGTGGGCTCCGCAATAGTAGCGAGCGACCCCTATCTGTTTCTTGTTAGTACAAGCGTGCTTCTTGAAGGCGTCAGCTCGGAATACCTTCCGGCATTGACACAGTTTGAAACTGGTCTTCATATTATTGTATTTCGGCATTTCTGAAGCGAAAAACGGAAAACAATGATTTTTACACTTAGTGAGGAATGATAGATTTGAGTGTAGTGAGTGGCACTCGATCCCGTCGACAGCCCGAAGGCCTTGTACTGATCACTAGGGAAGTGAGAGATCTTCCCCGATACCCGCTATTTACAGCTGAAGACATCATTGTCACTGCCCCGAAGTGGTAACAGCAACGCCGAGTCAAAGGTAGTGAACAGTAGCTGGGATCTAACCCCTCAAAGCTGCCTTAGACTTAGTTAAATTTGAAATCTGATAGCAGATTTGAACTTAGCATACTTGAAAACCTTGAGGAAACATCCCAAGTTATTGCTTTGATCAGCTTGATAGCAAGCCGTAGAGTGCTTGATTCACCAGCGTTTTGCAATGGAGATGTTTAGAGGCCACCCATGACAAGATAGCTAAGACTCAACCGATTGGCGTTCAAAGTGCTACGTTGAGAGCTGTGTCAAATGCCCAACATGAGTTGCCCCAGCGGTTACGGTCTCAAATATGACACATTCCCTTGCCACACTTATCACTACGGCATCGTCCGCCGTCCCGAAGGAACACCCTGTCAGTGGAATATTACAGCAAAACTCTCCGTGTCTTGCTCGCTTTCAGTGAAAAGCCGCTTATAGCATGAGAAGACTGGCTCAGACATCATTAAAAATGCTTTCATTGACTTCAGCAGGGTCGAAAACCCCAGAAAACCTCCAAAACTAGTGAATTTAAATTTTTCAACTTTTTAGCACTACTTATGAAATTTTATAAGTAGTCCATCACTTAGGGCAGGTCAATAGCGACCGAACCTTTTTTGAATCAAGTCAAACGGACTTGTAGAAGCAAAGTTACAAGCCTTTAAAGTTTTGGAGTCTTTTATGGCCTGGAGACGAAGGCCATCTCCTGGCGAACCTCTGAGTCTGACGCCTTAGCTGATATCAGCAATGAAATTTTCTAAGTCGGTTTCTTACAGAAACTCGGGATTTGGAATGTCCGAAGCTATCATCGGAGCTCAGAGAGACGACTTACCGTTGGCAATCTCTCGTCTGAATGACAAGTCTCTGTCGGTTCCCAGCTTATATAGTGTGTGGCGATCAGCTGATGACGTAATACCCATCATCCAAACACTAAAAATCCCGTCTATCTCCGGTTCTAGTGCTCCGATTGAGCTGGAAATACACCATTTCCATGTAGAATTTGACGCTAAATCCGAATCTGGCCTCCGTTTTCCCATCCGATGCTTCGTTTTGGCTCTACAGTAGGGAGCCACCGCAAAAATTCTAACTCGTTTTTTCCGAAAATGTTGAAAATTTTTCTCGCCGATTGACTTTAAAACTCTCCGATTGACTTGAAACTCACCATACAGATAGAGAATTTCACGCTGATTCCAAATCTGAAATCCGTTTTCCAATCCGATGCTTCGTTTGGGCGCTACACACCAAAACGTCCCAAATTCTAACTCTGTCGTTTTTTCGACAATGTCCCAAAATCTTAAATGGCGTCTCACATCTAAACGAAGACAGATATGAACAAGCCGATTCTTTCAGTGAATTTGTCTCACTCTTAGCTTTCAAACGAGCTATGGCACGACAAAATCCGTCCACTGGAAGCCAAGATCGAAGCGAGCTGTCCAGAGGGGGGGGGAGTCAGCGAAATTTTTCTCGCCGATTGACTTGAAACTCACCATACAGATAGAGAATTTCACGCTGATTCCAAATCTGAAATCCGTTTTCCAATCCGATGCTTCGTTTTGAAGCTACAGCCCAAAACGTCCCAAATTCTAACTCTGTCGTTTTTCGCCAATGTCCCAAAATCTTGAATGGCGTCTCACATCTAAACGAAGACAGATAGGAACAAGCCGATTCTTTCAGTGAATTTGTCTCACTCTTAGCTTTCAAACGAGCTATGGCACGACAAAATCCGTCCACTGGAAGTCAAAATCGAAGCAAGCTGTCCAGAGGGGGGGGGGAGTCAGCGAAATTTTTCTCGCCGATTGACTTGAAACTCACCATACAGATAGAGAATTTCACGCTGATTCCAAATCTGAAATCCGTTTTCCAATCCGATGCTTCGTTTTGAAGCTACAGCCCAAAACGTCCCAAATTCTAACTCTGTCGTTTTTCGACAATGTCCCGAAATCTTAAATGGCGTCTCACATCTAAACGAAGACAGATAGGAACAAGCCGATTCTTTCAGTGAATTTGTCTCACTCTTAGCTTTCAAACGAGCTATGGCACGACAAAATCCGTCCACTGGAAGCCAAGATCGAAGCGAGCTGTCCAGAGGGGGGGGGGAGTCAGCGAAATTTTTCTCGCCGATTGACTTGAAACTCACCATACAGATAGAGAATTTCACGCTGATTCCAAATCTGAAATCCGTTTTCCAATCCGATGCTTCGTTTTGAAGCTAGAGCCCAAAACGTCCCAAATTCTAACTCTGTCGTTTTTCGACAATGTCCCAAAATCTTAAATGGCGTCTCACATCTAAACGAAGACAGATAGGAACAAGCCGATTCTTTCAGTGAATTTGTCTCACTCTTAGCTTTCAAACGAGCTATGGCACGACAAAATCCGTCCACTGGAAGCCAAGATCGAAGCGAGCTGTCCAGAGGGGGGGGAGTCAGCGAAATTTTTCTCGCCGATTGACTTGAAACTCACCATACAGATAGAGAATTTCACGCTGATTCCAAATCTGAAATCCGTTTTCCAATCCGATGCTTCGTTTTGAAGCTAGAGCCCAAAACGTCCCAAATTCTAACTCTGTCGTTTTTCGCCAATGTCCGAAAATCTTAAATGGCGTCTCACATCTAAACGAAGACAGATAGGAACAAGCCGATTCTTTCAGTGAATTTGTCTCACTCTTAGCTTTCAAACGAGCTATGGCACGACAAAATCCGTCCACTGGAAGTCAAAATCGAAGCAAGCTGTCCAGAGGGGGGGGGAGTCAGCGAAAATTTTTTCTCTCCGATTGAGCTGGAAATATACCATTTCCATGTAGAATTTGACGCTGAATCCGAATCTGGCCTCCGTTTTCCCATCCGATGCTTCGTTTTGGCTCTACAGTAGGCAGCCATCGCAAAAATTCTAACTCTGTCATTTTTTTCGAAAAATGTTGAAAATTTTTTTCTCGCCGATTGACTTGAAACTCACCATACAGATAGAGAATTTCACGCTGATTCCAAATCTGAAATCCGTTTTCCAATCCGATGCTTCGTTTTGAAGCTACAGCCCAAAACGTCCCAAATTCTAACTCTGTCGTTTTTCGCCAATGTCCCAAAATCTTAAATGGCGTCTCACATCTAAACGAAGACAGATAGGAACAAGCCGATTCTTTCAGTGAATTTGTCTCACTCTTAGCTTTCAAACGAGCTATGGCACGACAAAATCCGTCCACTGGAAGCCAAAATCGAAGCAAGCTGTCCAGAGGGGGGGGATGTCAGTGAAATTTTTCTCTCCGATGGCGTTCAAATTCACCATACCGATGCAGAATTTCACGCTGAATCCGAATCTGGCCTCCGTTTTCTCATCCGATGCTTCGTTTGGGCGCTACACACCAAAGCGTCCCAAATTTTAACTCTGCCAGAATTTTGAAGAAACATTTTTTCTCGCCGATTGCCTTGAAACTCACCCTACCGATGCAGAATTTTACGCTGAATCCGAATCTGGCAGCCATTTCACCATCCACGACAACCTAGACGGTCGCCCACGTCAACCTAGACGGTCGCCCACGTCAACCAGGCGGTCGGACCAACTCACCCGAGTCTCACACTCTGTCGTTGCAGAGGGGGGGAGGGGGAGGGGGAGGGGGGGAGTCAGCGAACATGTTGTGAACGTGAACCAACCTGGCCGGCACACCACGACAGACCACAACCTCTGTCGTTCCAGAGGGGGGGAGGGGGAGGGGGGCGCGCTGTGTTTATTATGGACCTTTTATTACTACTTGCGTCGCGATACTCTTGTGATAATGGGAAATTCTTTGATTCTATCAAAGGTCGAATTTTCTTCGAGTAACCCGGGATCCACTTCGCGTAGTAAGCGAGTAGGCCAATAAGTCGTTGTAGGGACTTCTTTTCATGCGGTATTGGGAGTTCCTGTAGTGGGCGTAGCCTTTCGGGGTCTGGTCGGAGGGTGCCTTCAGAGACTGAGTATCCAAGAATACTAACTTCTTGTAAGCCGTACTTGCATTTCTCGCGATTTATGGTTAGCCCCACTGCGTTCGAGGCTTTCCAGAAGCGTTCCAGGTTCAAGTCGTGCTCCTCCTTATTGGCTCCGCAGACCGTCACGTCGTCAAGGTAAGCATAGGTCTCCTTTAGGTCCCAGCGTTTGATAATATCATTCGTCACCCGTTGAAAGGCGGCGCCTCCATTCGTGACTCCCATGGGGATTCTTGTGAATTGGTAGAGCTGTCCTCCAGCCTGGAAAGCGGTGAACGGCCTTTCACATGGTTCTATTTCCACTTGATAGTAAGCACTCGAGAGATCGATTACACTGAAGAACTTATTCTTTCCGATTTTGTTCACGAGATCATGAATGTTGGGAAGAGGGAAGGCGTCCACATGTGTAAATCTGTTAATAGTTTGCGAGAAGTCGATGACCATTCGTTTCTTCTTGTTTTGATTGTGAGTTACGACTACCTGGGCGCGCCAGGGCGAACGACTGGGTTCGATAACATTATCTTTCAGAAGGCGTTCAATTTCTTTCTCTATGAACTGTTCGTCACTAGCGCTGAAGCGACGGGGTTTCGTGATTATAGGGTGGCAATCTGGAGTTAGGTTGCTGAAGAGCCTTGGAGTCTCAACTTTCATTCGAGTGAGTGCGCAGAATTCGAGATTAGGTTCGTCACCGATCTTAAGGCTGGGCTCCGTGCCCCCAAGAGCGAAAGTGACAGCTTCGTGTCGCTGAAAGAAGGGAAGACCGAGGATGATGTCGTTGCACAGTTCAGGCAGAATGGAAAGTTCGACGTTTTTGTATTCTCTTCCGAGTAACTTCACATTCGCAGAGCAGAATCCTTTTACATTAGTTGTGAGATTTGTGGATGCCATGGACACACAACTTCACCGCGGATTAACAGCAAGATTAAGTCTATCAACGAGGTTTTCACAAATGTAATTGCTGTCGATGCTTCCTGAGTCGATTAATGCTTTGATAGATTGGCCGTCGATACTTGCGTTAACCGTGACAGGGGAGCGGCATGCCGCTGATACGAATGAGGCGGCAAGAGTAGTCGTTGGCGACGACTGAATGGCTGCTGATATTTGTGGCGATTTCTGTTTTGAGCGGCATACCTTTTGCCAGTGGCCCTTCTTTTCACACTTGTTGCAGATAGAGTCGCGGGCCGGGCATTCTTGTCGTGGATGCCGTCTCATGCCGCTAAAGTAACAGGAGTCTTTTGTCCTTTGATTTAGACGTGTAGTGGCTAGAGTTTCATTCGGGTTGGCGATGCTGGGTGCGCTTTCATGAAGGCCTACCAGTGATTGTGTCTGGCGACTGTTGGCTTCACTGCTTAGTTGCCTGGTTTGCGTGTCGGAGTTGAGGATTGACGCGACGGTGTTGAAATTACTTGCATAAGATTCAGCGTTGCTTTGCGCTTGCTCGAGGGATTTAGCTTGTAGAATAGCGTCGTCCAATGATAGCTTCTTATTTTCAAGAAGTCTAGTACGAATAGCAGGAGACCGAAGTCTTCTGATAAAAGAGTCTCTGACGAATAAACGGCGATTTTCTTCGGCGGTAACGTTCTGGAAATTACAGTCACTAGCCAAATTGTTGAGAGCAAGGATGAACTCATCCAAATTTTCTTCTAATTTTTGTACCCCGAAGAGAGTAAATGACGCGCATATACTTCGTTAGGCGTCTTCAGGTAAGCCGAGTTGAGCTTTCCTATAGCATCCGCGTAGCTCGTGCAGTCCTGAATGATATCGACCACGTTGGTACCTATGTGCAGGAATAACACCTCCAGTTCGTCTGGTTTGTGAGCCGCGATTGTTGAGAGGAAGCAGGTGAAGTTCCTACTCCAGAGTTTCCAATGCTTGCCACTAGAGGGCGTGTTTGGAGGAATGTCAAACTTTTCGGGACGTGTTATTCTATCCATTGTCGGATAAGTCTAAGAATGACTTAATCAGATATTCATCAAGCTGAATAAATTGTGATACCTGAGAAAGCGACGACAGCGTGTTTATGTAGGTTTTATTCAGCTTGATGAAGAACACGTTATGAAACACAAATTCGAAAATGTTCATATCTCGATAACAGCAGGTTAAAACAATTATAACATAACAAAATATAACAGATATTACTTAATTTGAAGTTTGGAGAATGCTGAAAATTTTACAATGATATTAAATTTATTTTTCGAGTCGGGGTTATATGGACACTCTTGTTAAAGTCATCTACATAAGGTTAGAAAGAACACAACAATTGATAACATGATCTAATCATTAGTTTGGCTTATATAGATTGTTTTGATACATCCATATGATGCCTATGAGTCATTTTCATAAGAACAAAACATTCCATAAGTCAGTCATTGAAAGAAAATTCATTGTCTATTTTGTCATTCTGACGGAAAATTATAAGACTTACCGTCTCCGACTCATTCGAAAACTCGAGTGATAATAGTCTACTGTGAATGGAGAATAGCGCGCAGCATCACTGTTCAACCCTTATGGCTATTTTTATTTTCATCATCATGTATGATTCCGTCTACCTTGCCTGTCCATATAACCCGATGCTATTGGTTCAGAGTTGGTCGCTATACCGAGAGAGAAATCGATCGCACGTCTCAGTTAAAGTGCTCCCATACGAATACGTACCACTGTCGTCCGTTATGAGTGCGTGTGCTTGACGGTTTACGTTTATCATGGTTAGAAATTACAAATCCAAGGGTCTTCGCTTGAAATACAAACCTGAACAATTGCGATGTGCTGTATCTCTCGTCAAGCAAGGTGCTTCGCTCACGGCGTCACAGTGTCCCTAGAAATACGATGCGTCGTCATATTGCAGATGAAACAACGCGTCCAGGTCAAAAGACTGTTTTTACAAATCATCTAGAACAACTTCTTTGCCAAAGAATTCTCTATACTGGTGAACGGGGCTTCCCTGTGACCATTACAACCGTTAGAATTGCTGCTTTTGAGTACGCTTCTATCCTTCAGCGACGTAAAGAATTGCAGAAGCCCATCCCCAAGAACTGGTATGAGAATAATTGTGCTTCTCACGACTGGTGGTTAGCGTTCAGGAGGAGAAATCCTGACCTCACCTTGCGCAAACCAGAAGGACTCTCCGCGGCTCGTGCTCAAGCCTTCAACAAAGACCGTGTTGAATCGTACTTCAAAGATCTGAGACTTTTATTCGATTCTTTCGATATCAACGACTATAGTCGATATATCCACAACTGATATACAATACCGATGAAACCGGACTATCTACTGTACCAAACACCTCCAGTCGTGTTGTCGCAAAGAAAGGTGCTCGATCTGTACAAGCAGTCCTATCTGGTGAGCGTGGAAGACTAACGACTGTTTTACCTACAGTGAGTGCTTCTGGTGACATTCTTTTCCGCCCTTCATTATCTGCAAGGGTAAGAAGGTAATGAATTCGGTGAGACAGATATATGATGGGATGAATATAACTGTGTCATCAACAAAATCAGGTTACATTGACTCAGAAACATTTCTGCAATACCTGGCCCATTTTGAAAAACATCGAACCAAGATCGACGGAAAGAAATGCATTCTCATTTTAGATGGACATGTATCGCATGCCTCTCTCAACGCCATAGATTACTGCACTGAACACGGGATTGAGCTGATCTGTATTCCACCGCATACAAGCGATCACTCCAACCTCTTGACACACACTTCAACGCTGTATTGAAACGAGCATGGTGTCAAGCACTTGAAAAATTTCTGAACAATTCTGGTGTCGTCGCTATTACAACTGAAGATTTTGCTACTCTATTTTTCAAAGGTCTACAAGAGAAGCGAGGACTCGTTGTTGAAGCTTTCACTCACTGTGGAATATTTCCATTGAAAAATACAGTTCGAGACCAAGAATTTTCGATCTCTCAGTCCTTCAAATCGAACAGAGAAAATGAAGAAGAGCTCAATCGTGCAAGACAACTCTGAAAACATCAGACTCGATTTCAAGTGCTGATTCTGCGCCATCAGTGGTTAGAAATGTCATCCACAGTCCCAAGAAAATAATGAACCCAGCGCATGAGCGTCACCACAATCTTCATTTGACTTCACCTGATAACAGAGCTCACAAACTCAGTCAAAATGAGATTTGCCAAAGAATTCTCTATACTGGTGAACGGGCTTCCCTGTGACCATTACAACCGTTAGAATTGCTGCTTTTGAGTACGCTTCTATCCTTCAGCGACGTAAAGAATTGCAGAAGCCCATCCCCAAGAACTGGTATGAGAATAATTGTGCTTCTCACGACTGGTGGTTAGCGTTCAGGAGGAGAAATCCTGACCTCACCTTGCGCAAACCAGAAGGACTCTCCGCGGCTCGTGCTCAAGCCTTCAACAAAGACCGTGTTGAATCGTACTTCAAAGATCTGAGACTTTTATTCGATTCTTTCGATATCAACGACTATAGTCGATATATCCACAACTGATATACAATACCGATGAAACCGGACTATCTACTGTACCAAACACCTCCAGTCGTGTTGTCGCAAAGAAAGGTGCTCGATCTGTACAAGCAGTCCTATCTGGTGAGCGTGGAAGACTAACGACTGTTTTACCTACAGTGAGTGCTTCTGGTGACATTCTTCCGCCCTTCATTATCTGCAAGGGTAAGAAGGTAATGAATTCGGTGAGACAGATATATGATGGGATGAATATAACTATGTCATCAACAAAATCAGGTTACATTGACTCAGAAACATTTCTGCAATACCTGGCCCATTTTGAAAAACATCGAACCAAGATCGACGGAAAGAAATGCATTCTCATTTTAGATGGACATGTATCGCATGCCTCTCTCAACGCCATAGATTACTGCACTGAACACGGGATTGAGCTGATCTGTATTCCACCGCATACAAGCGATCAGCTCCAACCTCTTGACACACACTTCAACGCTGTATTGAAACGAGCATGGTGTCAAGCACTTGAAAAATTTCTGAACAATTCTGGTGTCGTCGCTATTACAACTGAAGATTTTGCTACTCTATTTTTCAAAGGTCTACAAGAGAAGCGAGGACTCGTTGTTGAAGCTTTCACTCACTGTGGAATATTTCCATTGAAAAATACAGTTCGAGACCAAGAATTTTCGATCTCTCAGTCCTTCAAATCGAACAGAGAAAATGAAGAAGAGCTCAATCGTGCAAGACAACTCTGAAAACATCAGACTCGATTTCAAGTGCTGATTCTGCGCCATCAGTGGTTAGAAATGTCATCCACAGTCCCAAGAAAATAATGAACCCAGCGCATGAGCGTCACCACAATCTTCATTTGACTTCACCTGATAACAGAGCTCACAAACTCAGTCAAAATGAGATTTGCCAAAGAATTCTCTATACTGGTGAACGGGGCTTCCCTGTGACCATTACAACCGTTAGAATTGCTGCTTTTGAGTACGCTTCTATCCTTCAGCGACGTAAAGAATTGCAGAAGCCCATCCCCAAGAACTGGTATGAGAATAATTGTGCTTCTCACGACTGGTGGTTAGCGTTCAGGAGGAGAAATCCTGACCTCACCTTGCGCAAACCAGAAGGACTCTCCGCGGCTCGTGCTCAAGCCTTCAACAAAGACCGTGTTGAATCGTACTTCAAAGATCTGAGACTTTTATTCGATTCTTTCGATATCAACGACTATAGTCGATATATCCACAACTGATATACAATACCGATGAAACCGGACTATCTACTGTACCAAACACCTCCAGTCGTGTTGTCGCAAAGAAAGGTGCTCGATCTGTACAAGCAGTCCTATCTGGTGAGCGTGGAAGACTAACGACTGTTTTACCTACAGTGAGTGCTTCTGGTGACATTCTTCCGCCCTTCATTATCTGCAAGGGTAAGAAGGTAATGAATTCGGTGAGACAGATATATGATGGGATGAATATAACTGTGTCATCAACAAAATCAGGTTACATTGACTCAGAAACATTTCTGCAATACCTGGCCCATTTTGAAAAACATCGAACCAAGATCGACGGAAAGAAATGCATTCTCATTTTAGATGGACATGTATCGCATGCCTCTCTCAACGCCATAGATTACTGCACTGAACACGGGATTGAGCTGATCTGTATTCCACCGCATACAAGCGATCAGCTCCAACCTCTTGACACACACTTCAACGCTGTATTGAAACGAGCATGGTGTCAAGCACTTGAAAAATTTCTGAACAATTCTGGTGTCGTCGCTATTACAACTGAAGATTTTGCTACTCTATTTTTCAAAGGTCTACAAGAGAAACGAGGACTCGTTGTTGAAGCTTTCACTCACTGTGGAATATTTCCATTGAAAAATACAGTTCGAGACCAAGAATTTTCGATCTCTCAGTCCTTCAAATCGAACAGAGAAAATGAAGAAGAGCTCAATCGTGCAAGACAACTCTGAAAACATCAGACTCGATTTCAAGTGCTGATTCTGCGCCATCAGTGGTTAGAAATGTCATCCACAGTCCCAAGAAAATAATGAACCCAGCGCATGAGCGTCACCACAATCTTCATTTGACTTCACCTGATAACAGAGCTCACGAACTCAGTCAAAATGAGATTTGATCGCAAGAGAACTCCGACAGCTCGAGAAACAGATTCAGCAAATGACAGGCAATCTCCCAACGATCTACCTTGCACATCCAGCTCAATTTATCAGTGTTCAGTTGTACAGGACTCTACCATAGTAGTATCACGTCCGAAGAAGTCAAGAGCAGTCCGACAAAAGTCAAAAGAAGTGGAAGATCAAGTATGTTGCTGCTGTGAAGCTGAATGGGAATATGCATCCGAAGATTGGTTCAAATGTGGGCTCTGCGACCTCTGGTGTTGTGAATCGTGCTTTGGTTCGGTTTCATGCTACAAATGTTCTCTAAAACAATTATGAATTAACTTTTGTTGATAAATTGTACCCGCTATAGCGTAGTACCCCTATAGGTACTTTGTCTGGAGTTTTAGTTCGTTTGTTTTAGATATATACATGCTACTTTAATAGGTGTCCATATAACCCCGACTGTTTTTTTCGCTAAAAAATTGTACTCTTTTCTAAGGTGTCGAAAAGGCTTTATATAGACTTACAGTCTCTCACAAATTATTAGTCACACTCTGACAAAAATGAATATTTTCCAAAAAACGATCGATCGCTTAAGTGGATTACCAAGGTATAACAAATTATTAGTCACAATAGCTTACCAAAATCTTCAAAAGTTCGTGTTACCTCCCTTCGCATCAATCACGGCTTGAATGCGCTCAGGCATTGTGAATATCAATTTCTTGCACGTTTCTGCAATAGAATCTCGATACCAGCGATGAATTATGGCTGCAATCATTTGATTTCGGTTGGTGATGGTTTCACATCTTAAGCGTATCTTGATGATTGCCCATAAGGTTTCAATCGGATTTAAATCCGGGGAATTACCTGGCCATGGTAGTACCGTTACGTTGTCTAAAAGGAACTTCATCCTGCATAAAAACTCCTTCACAGCGCGGGAACCAATCCCGCAGTTGGGGCAAGACCAGTGTTTGGAGAACCTGTAGATACTTTTGGGAGTTCATCATGCCCTCGACCACCGTCATTCGACCGACACCCTTGGCAGACATGATAGACCACACCATCACTTTAGTCGGATGCTTGACGGATTGGATGATTGGCCTTGGAGATCCAACCTTGTGCCAATCTAGTGCTCCGTTCCCGTCATGGCACTCGAGTGTGGATTCGTCCGAGAAGCAGACCTGTAATATAGAGGATTAATGATATAAGATCGAGTCATAATGAAACATTTGATGAGCTAATTCAGTTTCTTCTAATATTAATCTAGATAAAATCATTATAGAATATAAAAAGGAAAAATGACTCTTACCTTCGACCAGTCGTCCACTGTCCAAGATGAGTGTTCGCGTGCCCAGGATAGCCTTTTCTGTCGCATCGACTTGGTAAGGCGCGGTTTCTTTGCCGGTCTGCAACTGCGATACCCATACTCCTTCAGTCTTCTACGGATGGTCATATGAGAAACAGGAGATCCAGCCTCGGTCAGTTCATTCGCAAGTTGGTAAGGTGATTTAAAAGGGTTCTTCAGGAACTCTCTTTGGATAAATCTATCCGTTATTATACTGGTCTTCTTCTTTCTTCCACATTTCTGCACTCTACCGTTGACCGCTGTTCTCCCTTCCAACATTTTCTTTTTGATTCGTGCCACCGTTCGCATCGACACCATTTCCTGCTCACCTTTTTCACGTGTTGTTAATGATTTGGCTTTGATTAGAGCAATAATACCCGGCTAACAAAGTACGTAGCGGGGGAGTAGCAGAAATGCGTAGCAGAAACCAATAAAAATGGCGGCATAGGCCACGTTCCTGCTACGTAGCATGGTGCTACTTGTTGCTACCAATTGAAACGTTGCCGCTACTGAATTGACCTTATAATGCAACCTACCGCTACGCTGAAGCACCAATTGCTACCGGTATGCTACGTAGCAGAACCTTGTGCTACTCTACCTACGTATCTGCTACTGGATGCCACGTAGTGCCACGGCGACGCTACGTAGTTGCTACTAATCACCACCAACTGCTACACTGGCGCTACGCTACATATTATCAGTCCTTATTGGCGAAAGTCCACCTCAATCAATACACAGTCCAACTTACCCACAGCTATGCAACTATGAAAATCAGAAGGCGATATTCCGGAATAGCAAAAAACAAGCCATCGCACAAACGATTTTATTCGAACACATATGCACACATTATCAAATGTCTTTACTCAGGCACTTGATCGTCTTCCACGTCACCCTCTACGTCCGGCAGCTCAACCCTGCTCCTAGAAAGTCTTCTGGGGGCTTGTTATTGCCAGCTCCCCACAAGGACCTTGATCCTGGCATTTCCATTTTTGTAATGGAGTTTTCTCATTGCCTCTGAAAAAGGATGATCAATTCTTAAAAAGGTTACTCAAATGCATTTGAGATTATAACAAAATAAAACTTTGTCTGATTCGTACTAAAAAAAGAATTTTCCTGTTTACTGATGCTACATAGTTGGGTCATGTTATGATGCAGAAAAATGCACTCTCTGATGAGATGCAACGTTTCAAGCTCATTTGCAAGCTTAGAATATCGACTTTGCTAATTTTAACAGTTCTAACCACTTTGCAAGTTTTAGGTATAAGTAGTAGCTGCTTTGCACAATGCAATTCGGCGGACATTTCATATGCGCTTTTTTGAATTTCTAAATTTAGTTCCTCCCACATTCACCGAAATCATAATAACCTCGAATTAGACTACGCAGATTTTCATCGAGGTCGGACAGAACAGTAGTCAGATAATTACAGTATATAAACATTTTGCTAAATTCATAATTTTTTATTTCCTCCTTGTTATTCATACTTATTTGCTCCTTTATGCCTATTTCTCGGACATTTTTGGACATGATAATTATTATAGAGAATACTATGTAAAGATAGAAATAGTCCCTCCGCCAGGACGGGCTTTTGCATGGAACGAGACCGAAGATGAGACTTTCAACGAATGTTCTAAACCCTATGACTACTACGAAAATGCGCGCCTACCGAATTCTAACGTGTTCCTTTGATATGCAGACAAGTTCAAAGAAAAAGGGGTATGCTAATTGAAGGAAAATCGAAGTTTTCGACCGAAATGTCGGTTTGGTGTGTTTGCCCTGACTATGCGAGATGTATTAACTCAAGCGCTATAGGCCTGTGGCATGATATATCTTCAGGTCATGAAGTCATGTAATCATCTACCTTTGCCTACCAAAACCAAACAAATTTGGATTCAACAAGCATCTTAGGAAGGTAGCCTAAGCATGAAATTTTGATCAAATTTTAGCTCAAACCTTGAGCATCTATATCTTGCAAATATCGCATATAGAATTTGTTCTTAGCACGAGATTAGAACGCAATAGAAGACATATCATACCGCAAACTCGCATAGTCGGAGCAAGCACACCAAGCAGACATATTGGTCGAAAATTTTCCTTCAACTAACATGTCTATTTCCTTGATCTTGTCTGTATATCAAGGTAACACGCTAGAACTCGGAAGGCGCGCATTTTCGTAGTAGTCATAGGGTATATAACATTCTGTGTCTCGTTCCATGCAGAGGCTCGTCCTGGCGGGACTATATAAATATATTTCCATGTTTCCATATAGTATTTGTTGCAATCATTTAAATTTTATTATGGGCATATAGCGAAATTTGCATCCAAGATTCTTTTGTCCAAAGTTAGTACCTGTTAAGATTGAACGGGAGACCTCATGCCATTAGATGATTTCAATGAATTTTGTGACTATTTGCAAAATTCTTTTGTAACGATTTTACACGTATGTCATGCATTGAATAGCGTTTTGAGCGTGTCCGTTAAAAATTGTCATCTTTTTATCTGCAATTGTTAGTATAAAGCATATTTATGTTTTCACACAAGCATACCATGATGTGGTAATTAACCAATTAAAACTATCATAGATAATAATCAGATTTTCAATGTGACACAATATGATCAATAACTTGATAAACACAAATGTCTTCGTTTTCCTTTCATTCAAGTGCCCGGTGCCAAAGTCAATCAAAGTTATGTAACTTATATTGAGAACAACCTCGACTCGACCTCGATTAAAATCTAATCGAAGTCACATCACTGATTTTTACCCATTTTACCAAGTGTGCTCGTCAAAAGGGGGGTAACTCGTACAGGAAACTACACTTGGTCTGAATTTCGAATAGTGTCGATATCACTGTGCTAAATTTTCGGAAGAGCTTGATATAGAATCAAGTTTGTTCTACCTTGCGTTCAAAAAATCTTCCATACTTCATTGCTGATTTATATAAAAGTGCATCTTTGAGGAGTTGGAATGATAATTAAGTGATTATACAATGACAGTGCTATGGATAACAATTAGATTGCTTTCATTATCTCAATTAAATTGCTGTCACTTTTGAATTTGTTTTTATGCTACAAATTTATATATAATTGCAACTTATAGGCCCTATGTTTTACCATCATTCAGTTACGCCTACTTGTGTTTTGCTGTACGTATGATGTTGACAAAAAGCTATTGTTTAACATCTCTTTCAATTACTTACACGAAATCGACATGAAAGAATTGAACAGAAACTATATCTTACATTCAAGTTGCTTCAGAATTCGGTAAATTTTTTAAACCTCAATGAATATGTATCTTCATTGATCTTCAATTGATCAATTGATGATCTTAATTGTTTTTGAAATTGCCTCTAGCTTTCACAGGAATAAAACAAATTAAGAGATTTTTGAATCAACGTTTCAAGATTCTTTAACGAGAGAGACAAAAAATCACTAACACATTGCAGTCAAACCAGGGATGCGGAGTCCTATCATTTTGATAGGACTCCGACTCCGGGTTGATAGGACTCCGGCTTTTGATAGGACTCGACTCCGGGTTTGTCAAGTATATAAAGCCTTTTTTGAAAAATTAACTGGCAGCCTGAATCATAGATCATTATAGGCTTACATGAACCTATATTTAGTGATTCAAAACTGCTGTATCAATTTATTCAATCATTTTCGATGAAAGTTGATCAAATGTCGCTTTCAGATTGGATGCATACGACCTCGGCTCCCCCATCTTTGTTGATGTGGCCTTCACAACGAATCTTTTCTTCAGTCTCTACAGACAGGAAAATCCCCATACTTCTGCCAAAAAATTTTGATTACACCTTCGATTTTAATATGCGCTTTAGAGGAGCCATCACACACCAACGATTAACGTGAGGGGTAGAGGTAATGTTCTTAAACAAAATAGTATTTCATTTTTGTCTCTGATGTGACCTTTGGTGCGTAGGTGTGATCGAGGCTAGGAAAGGCTTGTCTCTATTACTAAATCATACGAGTGAAAAAGAAACAATCCTTTTTTCACTATCATTGGTTCATATCCGTCAACTATTACAAGCCTTTTGCATGCAGCGTGTCTCTGTACTTTTGTTTGATGGAGAAAGTTGGACATCAAGACAGTGACAGCTATACATGTACACCAGAATAAATAATTTGCTTGTATTATGTTTCGGGTCTAGTTATAGGCCGGAGTCTGGAAATCCTATCATTTGATAGGACTCCGACTCCAGGCAAAAATGATAGGACCTCTCGACTCCCGCATCCCTGAGTCAAAAAATTATATGAAAAAGCGAATAAAGGCCTACACCTCAGGATTGTATGAAATATTTTACTCAATTAAGTTTTAAAAACCGAAGAGCAAATGAAAAAGTTTTATCAAGTTCGTTTCCATAATAATAAAGTTATATAAACAATAAAAGAATGCTGGCACTGCATCTCTAGCTTGCATGTTGTGACAGAAATACTACTACAAAAATACTTCCATAATTGCAAATTGAAGAGAATGAGACAAACATTATGAAAACACTTATTGAAAAATAACATTATGAAATTGTAGAGTACTTTCATTTAAAAGATGGTTGATTGCGGGTCTCATGCATCATCACTTCCTTCGCACACTTGAAGTCCACTTTACGTATGCCTACCTATCATTGAATAATAATGTGAAATTATTGAATGATCCAGAAGAAAGGGTGGACAAAGGCTAATATTATACATGAAATTCATAAGTTACGAAAATTAAGCCGAAAGCCTTTTCTTACTTACTTATTAGCTCTAGATTTTCCTAGTCCGGAAACAGTCGCCTGACGAACTCGATGGTCAAGCACATATAGATCCTGGTTCGAAGGTATTCTCACACGAATTGGTCAACCTGAAATGGCAACATAACATGTGATATGATCGATTATTCGACAGTATTGTATGTAAAAATATGTAAAACAATTTTTCTTGGCATTGTGCTAAAAACAAGCGGGTCACTCCTTCTATATA
Source organism: Prostheceraeus crozeri (assembly GCA_907163375.1). Classification (NCBI taxonomy): domain Eukaryota; kingdom Metazoa; phylum Platyhelminthes; order Polycladida; family Euryleptidae; genus Prostheceraeus; species Prostheceraeus crozeri. Next base: position 100,676 of record CAJQUW010007977.1, on the reverse strand, counting down.
TTTGCCTTCATAAAGTAATGTACAATAAAATTTGAGTAGGCAAAAACCACGACGCTTCGTGTCACATACACATCAAAAAGTGTGTCCTCCCACCTTTTCATGTGCATGTGACACGAAGCGCCGTGGTTTTTACCTACTCAAATTTTATTGTACATTATTGTACATGTATGTTTTAAAATTAATTATGAGCATTACTGCATGAATATAATTATGCCTCAATGCAAATACATGTAAAACTTATAATACTACTTAGGGCATATTAGGCCAGTCATATAGTCTATTGACAAATGTGAAATAGCATATCAATTGTCGGTTTATTTGTCAATATCACGATATATAAGAGAATGCAATGGGCTTAACCATCAGCATTTTATAGACCTATATGGGATATATGAAAAGAAACTTCATCACTTCAAAAATTCCACTTAATCAATGATTTTGGTTTATAGTGCAAAGCCACTGCATCACAACTTTTCACATTAGTAATGCACTAGACAATGCATTTTCCCAATTCTTGATGACAGAACTAAATTACAAAAGAAGAAATTCATACTACACCTAAATTAATCATTCTATGTGGTTTGTCCCTAGACTGCTGTAGTTTTCGGAAAAGTCAAGTTGATTTAATTTACATCAGCTCGATATATTTCAATAGTTCAGAGCTATTATCTTCAGGAGCAAAGGATTGCGAGAATGGTAGTGATTCAAAATGATAGTGTTAATTAATTGATATGCGTGATTTATGATTTCTTTGTGTATTTTGAATCACTATCATAGTAAATATTCTTGTATAGTATGTAGCCTATATCTTATGCTCCTGAAGTGGATAGCAGTGAGCCATTGAAATATATCTAGCTGATTCAAATTGGATCGACTTGAATTTTCCGATAACCACAATAATTCTAGTGTTTCGATTGTTAGCGTCTGAATGAATTCTTTTGTACACCACTTATATACATAAAGCTCTTATTTCATTTAATTACATATTAAAATTTGAATTTGCATGCTGATACTTACATGTTGCGACGAAAGTAATCGACACAGAAATATGAGAAGCATTGAGATCGAAACACGCAGTTGGAAAATAGCGACAAGTTATATTGTCTATGGAGATCAAGTATGTTTTGATTGCTTCATTCACCAGATGTTCTGCTCTGCTGATTTCGATTTTCAATGGATAACTATATCAATTTTCGTACACGTAAATCTATCGCGGATGAGAAGTTGCTTTCGTTCGAGGAATTCTTCACCACAGCGAAGGTTGTATTATTTAATCCATGTGACACTCAATCTGATATTGTGCCCGATGAAAAAGACAACACTGAGAAGTGATCTCTGTACACGGATGAAGGATATTGCAGCAATGGCGTACGTTGTTAAAGTCCACACTGCTATATTTGACGTAACATCATCATTACTCAGCTTCGCGATGCCATGAATTTAATGCCCGCTGCACGCTTGTCTATGGCTGCACGCGAGACGCGTCAGCGCATCATCGATCCACCTGTATTCTGTAGCTGTCGGCAGGCGAAATCGGACAAAGACGAATGCGACCGAAGGATGGATAGCGATGGAATGTGTCTGCTAATGCGAGAAGGGCGGGGAGATTGCGCAACGGAACTTGACTGTGGTAAAGCTTTCAAAATCACATCACTTCTGCAGATTCAGATGCATAGCATGCTGCTAAAAGCAAACTGAATTTACTATATAATTGGTTACTAGGTTGTCATACAAGGTGTCATCGCCATAAAATTAGAGCGGAGAGAAGAGCTTTTTTAACTTTAAAAGCTTTTTAAACTTAAGACTTAAAAACTAGCGAGCACTCAAAAGATTATTTCATTTGAAGACATAATTGTGAAATGCGGATTTCAATCTTGTGAGATGGTGTGACAGTTTACCTATGTATAAAAATACTGTCGCGTGAAAGAGACTATAGCAATAATGTTTTTGATGCATCAAATATATCTAAATGCATAGATAGGAATGAGAAGAGCGACGGGATCGAACAAGGAGAAAAGGAGAGAGAAGGAAATATGAAGAAGACAGAGAAATAACAGAGAAGAGAAAGAGTTGAAGGAGAATTGAAAGGAAGAATTGAAAAGAATTGAAAGGAGAAAATGAGAGAGATACGAAGAAAAAGAAGTGGAATAGCAAGTGAACAAGTTGATGAAGAAGAGAGAGAGATAGATGAAAGAGGATGGAGAGAGGAGGAAGCAGAGAAAGAGAGAAGAGGAAGAGGAAAAGAGAAATGTAGGGGAGGTTTATGAATTTTTTTCTGCTACGTAGACACAACGCATATGTGCTACGTAGAGGCAACCGAGCAGCTACTGACTGCTACGTATCCGCAACGTTTATTTGCTACGTGGAAGCAACCGAGCAGCTACCGACTGCTACGTATCCGCAACGTTTATTTGCTACGTAGAGGCAACCGAGCAGCTACTGACTGCTACGTATCCGCAACGTTTATTTGCTACGTAGAGGCAACCGAGCAGCTACTGACTGCTACGTATCCGCAACGTTTATTTGCTACGTGGAAGCAACCGAGCAGCTACCGACTGCTGCGTATCCGCAACGTTTATTTGCTACGTGGAAGCAACCGAGCAGCTACCGACTGCTACGTATCCACGACTCATTTGCTACGTAGAAGCAACCGAGCGGCAACGCTCATATAGGCAAAACGTCATAAGCGCTGAAAATATGCTATAAGTGTAGGATAAGTATCATTAGCTACGTGGCTGCTGCGTACTGCCACCAAGCAACTTGCTACGCTACGCTTTGGAACGTTTGGCATCGACTGCTACGTATCAGCTACGTAGAATTGTTAGCCGGGAAATCTTACTCTATGGTGTCGACTCAAAAAAAGCATCTGTGTATACATTGAAAATTTCAGTTTGTTGCGTTGATGATAGGACGTAGTGCGGTACAAGATGTGGTTATAGCAGGTCCACAACGTTAGTCAGATTCAAGAACTGAATGAAACATAAATTTAGTGCATCACACAGAGTCATAATATCGTGCTGATGAAAGTTGAATTAAAAACTTGCAATCATAGAGTAGGGATATATGAGCCACAGACATCGAACACCAGGCATTAAGGACCTAGTTAGGTCCTATTTAGGACCTAGTTGTTGATGTTCGATGTCTATGGGCGTCGACTCAAAAAGTATCTGTGCCCAGTGGGGAATTCGCTATCGTATAGCAACCGAAATTCGGTAGCGATTTTGAAACAGAGTTCGCTTGTTAATCGCTTGACAGCCATTCTCTGTCTATTCGCCAACGATTTTTCTCTAGCGAATTCTTGCTATTAGCTAACGATTTTTCTGTTAACTATTCGCCTAGCGATTTTTCTCTATCAAATCCCAGCTATTCTACCCGGCCGATTTACTCCCGAAGAATCCACTCAGCTAACCTTACAAGTTCAATGTAAAATCCGAATTATCGTGTAACAAAACGGGATTCATTCGAAGTAAAACACGTCTATTTCAGAGCGCGACTTGCAACTCGCCGGAGGCATAAAATTCATCAAAAAACAAAACTGGTTTAGAAAAATTACAAAGATGAAATATGACCCCTTGACCAGAGTATGGAATTCATAAAAAATAACGGGTCAAGAAAAGCCACAATCTGAAGATATTGAACTCTCTGATGAGAAAGTACACACGCATGAGAGTGCATAAGTCTGGAATATTTCATTTGGAGGATAATTTGATCATATCTGCCACGAGATTTTGTGTTCTGACATTTGCGCAAAATTGCCCGAGTGATCATTTTCTAGAGATTTTACGATTTTCTACTGCCTTTCAAAATCGCTACAGATATTTGATTTGGCAGTAAACTTTTTATGGTTTTTAGAGACATTTGTATGAGCTAATAATGCCTACTGCAATTCTAGAGAATTCTTACTGGCATTCATGGCATCCATAAAATGTTTAGCAGGCAAATATATCTGTAAATGTTTGCTGGAGACACGTGTCTCTAAACATTTATCGACGACAGACATAACCTCTACAAGAACGTTGAACTCAAACATTTTTGTATAATACAGCAATTCTTTTGCTGTAATATACAAAAGAAAGATATTTGTATATAAATCTCGTATTATTACCATCTAATGTATTCATAGGAATATATACATGTAATACAATTTTATACGCAATTACAAAATTCTATCTTATCAAATATATTGTTATGTTTATATATTTGATATATTGATATTATGTCTACATCACATTTAATGCCTATTATATTAAGTATCACATGAATAAATGAATGTGATATGTAAATGTGCATGTATTATATTCATTTATTACTTGCTTTACACTGTAAAAAGAACATTTGGTATTATACATGCGTCCCTTCTCTTGCTACTTTGTCTCCTCTCAATGATTCGCTTTTGATGGAGCGTCACTATGCACGAGGCACAGAACTAAGTCCTTCTAGTCTCTTCTTATCTCTCTTTCTCTCTCCGGAAACTCCGGAGTCTCCTCGAACTGTTTGTTTTTGATCGGGGCCATAGTGCGCGAAGCACAGGGGAACAAGCTTCCTCTTTTTTCTCTCTCTCTCTCTCTCTCTCTCTCTCTCACACACACACACACACACACACACTCTCTCTCTCTCTCTCCTTATCTCCATCTCTCCATTCATCTTCTTTTATTTTCTTTTCTCCATTTGAAAGCTGATTTTCTGACTTTGAATGTATCTCAGCTGGAATATTCAAGGTCACAATGCGGATCAGTTGTTCCCCTATTTGCAAGACTATGATGACTAAAGGACGTAATGTATATACCGGTATCCGTCACAATTTTCCTCTACACACATCTCTCTCCCTACTGTGGAATGAACAACTCGTCGATCGCCTGCCTGTTAATGACTAATGAATGCCCTCATAACGACCTTCGGTCCATGAGTCACATGACAAAGAGGATGCGAGCGGACATACTGTGTATGCTATATCAACCAGGCGTCATCAATGCAGAGTCATTCCTCTCAGTGCATCGTGCATGTTTCAGTCATCCCAGCAGCATCAATGCATGTCGTTCTACTGTCTTATACTTGTGGATTTACAAAACTTTTAACTACGCCTCAAGTCAGTCATTTGTGCTTTGGACATTCAGAGGATCTGCCGTAATTCGACTTTCACAACCAATTTCAGGATTACGCCGACGCATTTTTTCACTATGGAATTCTTTTCACTATCGATCTTCTCTTTTCCTGGCATTGTACTAAAACCAAGCGGGTCACTCCTTTGTATTTGCCTTTGAAGTTATGCACAAGATAGAAAATCAATAAGGTAAAACCACAGCGCTTCGTGTCACAGACACATCAAAGGGTGGAACCTTGCAGTGCGAATGTTTACTGCACGGTCCCACCTGACACTAGAAGCGCTGTGGTGTTACCTTGCTGGATTTCTATCTTGCACATAACCTCAAATAAAAGGCAAATACAAACGAGAGACCAGCTTGTTTTTAGCACAATGCCAGGAAAATTGAACTACCTCCTGTTCCTAACCTTCAACATCATCTTCATCTACACATTTTGATTCGCATCATTCTGACTCAACTACCTAATATCTTTTCACTTTCGCTGAAAACCATTATTAAACAAGTGATTGATTACATTGCTGAAAAGTCATTTGAAGTGAAATTATATTGTAATCAAATATTCGATCCACACACAGCTACAGTCGAACAAATGCAAGTTGAATAATACAGGTTGAATCTCTGAAGGAGGATTGGAGAAAATGGAAAATATAATGTGAGTTTTATTATTATTTTTAGGCACTGTTCAATACCTCAAATTCGGTAGTTTTGAATCCTGGTGGATGATTTAATGTATCCACGGGACTTAAAATTACGCTTGCTTGAGGTTCGATCGGCATTTATATTATTCCTAATTAATCGCAAAATATCGTGAAAATTGTTGCTTGTCTGAATGCGTTTATAAATTGATGTCTGTAGGCCTTTTTGGCAGTAGAGGATTGATGTCTGTAGGTCTTTTTGGCAGTAGAAAATTAGTGCTGTTTTGCAGTAGACAATGCGCGATAATTCTACTGCGAAATTTTATGGGATTTCCATAGAAAATGATCACTAGGGTGACTAACACAGACGACTCACTGGCTACTTTTCTGAGTAAAAGAATTTTTAAACTAAATCTGACCTATTTCGAAAAACATGGATGAGCAAATGCTCTCATTTTAATCACTCCCCAGCCATGCTCTTTCGAATGATATCTAGTTCCACACTGAAAGATTAACAACAAATCATTTACTAAAACTCGTGACAGATATTGTCAAACTAAGGAATATTCAAGACTTTTGTACACGTGTGTAATTCAACGAAGCAATAGCTCCAGTTTAGAAAAACTACAATGAGTAAATCGAGCACTTTGTTCATGAAGACTTCATGAACAGTATAAAATCCATCGAAGCAATATAATAAACATATGTTCAAAAAGTACAGGATTCATCGGAAAACCCCAATAACAATGCGACTTTGACTTGAAGGAAGAATTACCTAAAATAATTGAGTTATGATCCAAAAATGAGATTCATTGAGCATGTAGCGAAAATGAAAACGTTTGAACTAACAAAATACAACATTAGGATACGATGAATTTGTGTTACGAAAATACTCTTATCACCCGATAGAGCTTTATTACTCAGTATCACACGATATCTGCATCGTCGCTATTTCTGCGATCGGCACTGGCAGTTCTGCGTTTTCTGCGAATGATAGAAGGTTCTCCCGAGCTCTTGACCAACCAAACCAATCGGCCGACTTTTTCAGCACCGATGCGATCTCCCTTTCAATCTCCAGCGTCGTGGAGCCATGGAGTCTCAGACATATTTCCTTTATGAAGGTTTCCAAAGGGCCACGGTCTGAACACGACCGATTGAACCGGGCCTGTACACGCTAGTGATGCAAATGGAGAATTTTCCAGAAAATTTTCAAATTTATTTTTCGCTGATTGATGTTTTTTCTTTTGTTTTGGAGACTTATTATAGTCGTTTGAAAAGACTATGTAGTATTCGAAGTCCGAACATTTCTACTATCATCCCTGTATGTTAACTTTTGGTACTACCAACTGCACCTTTTCCATATATCAGATCTTTCCAAATGAATTTCAGACATAAGATAGATTTCAGATTTCTCTAGCTGCATTTCAGATATCTGTCACAAGCTCAACTTTGAAAAGATCTTTAATTCAAATGGAGATCTCCAATTCATCTGGATCATATCTGAAATTCATTTGGGCAGATCTGAAATCGATTTGGAACTACCTGAACCATCTGAACTAGAAATGGAGGATGTGTATCCTCAACGAAGATATCCGACAAAATGCGCCGGAAGTTTGAAACTATCATAGATATTCTTTTACTCATCACAGATACCTTTAGTTTCCAAATATCTCACGAGTTTACAATCTTTATATCTTTCAGTATGGTCACTCATGAATGCTGCTTGGACGTGTGCTTATACTTCATCACATGTTCATCAACACATGGAGAATTTGCATCACTATGATCAACGCTCCACAATAAAGCTAAAACTTCCAAGCTAGCAATTAGCAAACTCCAAAATGAAGTACATTATTTTTGCTCAAGATCCTTCACATTACATGAAATTATACCCCTATTGTAAAGCAAGATTCACGTTATCCCAAACGGTGTCTGTGTGATAATTAAAAATGCTAACAATTTAGCACAAGCAACTGGTGGCAAATAAATGTTCAAAAATTCGCAGACGGAAATCGTGTTGTTATGATCGCTTTAATCGAAATAATGATGAAATCAAGAGTGACCCAATTTATTGGTACGCAGCTGCCTCGGCAGTGTAAAGAGCTGAAATTAAGCCTATCAAAAAATCAAAACTTTCAAAATTTCCAAAAGTTTCCAATTTTTTCCATAATTTTCCACGGAAAATTTTGATTCAAAATTTTCCGGAAAATTTTCATCACTACTACACGCCTCTCCATGAATCCGTCCATCACTCGTCTTACTGATTCCTCAAAGTTTTCTCCCTTCTCGAGAAGAAGTCTGTCCATCTACAATGACAAAAAATTATTGGTAAGTATGAAAATCTAATGCACAACATTGAATTCGAAACAATGGACAAAAATGATTTAGTACACCATGCTAGCAGTTCGCAAAATTACAAATGGGACATATATGAAAGCCTCGGAAATAGGGTGAAGTGGATAAAGTGCGTTGCAGAGACATTTTAAAAGCATGATAAAAAAGGGATATAGGAATTTCAGTTTTCGGAATTATCAAAACACCCCAAAGTATCTGTATACAGTGAAAATTTTTATATGAAAATATTCAGTTTTTATATAATAAGCCTTTCTGAACCATATTTTCAAACAAATCGTGATATAGTTACGGATAATTACTTTACATCGCACATGTTGGCGACAAGTCTACTACAAAATGGACTTACTCTTCTTGGGACCATACGGAAACATCGTGTTGAGATTCCATCAATTTTGAAGGAAAATCGAGAAGCACTTACGAGTGATTTTCTCTATGATCATCAAAACAAAATTACTTTGGTGGCTTATGCACCTAAGCGAAATGGAAAGACGTGATACTTTTGAGCTGATCACATGGGTCAAATATCTTCCGAAGACACAATGCGACGATCGCAAATGATCCTGGATTATAATAAGGGGAAAAGTGGAGTAGACCAGATGGACGGCAACATTGCAGAATTTACGTGTGTAAGAAAGACGGTAAGATGGCCACTTCTTGTTTTCTTCAATGTGATTGACGTAGCATGCAATAATGCATTACGTGGTGGATATTTGCACGCAAGGAAACGTTTTCATCGCAATTTATCACTGCAGTTGTGTTCGCACTTTGCAAAAGCGCGTCATTCTATGAATACCAGATTGTGTAAGTCAATAAAGCAAGCAGCAGAGCTGTTCGATTTTTTGCCGGAACATGAGTCTCAGCAGCCATCCCAAGCTAATCTGGCTAATCAAGCTAATTTGTCCAACACCTCGAATTCTTGTAAAGCAATGTCTTTGCCAAAATTGCTAACACATGAATGATTGCTAACACATGTAACATTTTGTTACGGTGTGGTCAACAGGTACAAAATAGTGAGTAGTTTTCATAAATTTGGTTATTTTTCTTTCATATTTGACATGGAACATGAGTAATTGATAATATGCATGGGTTTATAACCGCAAGGTCGGATCTTCGATAAAAAAGTTTCTATTTCATAATGAAAAAAAATTGTAACATTTTGTTACGGCATGGCCCGATAAGGGTTAAGAAGATGCTCTTGAGGTTGAGCATGAAACCAATGACAAGTCATCGAGCTGCCAATTTAACAAACAACTCTCCAAGGCTGTCATGACACAGACGATCTGTAAAATAATATTATTTCCTTTTGCCTTATATCTATCATGATCAGTCGATTCCGTTGTAATTTCTTCAAAACTGATTAAATGTGCATATCTCACATTTGGAAGCAATTCCGACTGTATCTCCCTTGAGTTCATTTAATAAAATCGAAAGTGTATACACATGGGGGATTTAATAAATGCTGAGTTACCACTCTACCTATATATATTTAGCTTGCAATTTCATCCAAGAAACACAATAAGATCCCGACTTTTCCATGAAGACAATTGCATCATATAATGCGTGTCATGAAATTTCCATATTATAATTGTGAAGCAGAATATCGACCATAGAGTCCCTATTCTATGTCGTCGACTCAAAAAAGTGTCTGTATACAATGAAATTTTTCTATCGAAAGATTCAGTTTTTATACGTTCCTGTGGTCCAGAAAATTATTTGGGCAGCTTTTAGAAAGCTGAATTTTTGCAAATATATATACTATCGACATGAAGCCCCTTTAGAAGTAGTATGAAACAAGTTGGATATCAAAAGGAATGATTATTTGCTAATGAACATTTTAATTAAGCGGAATTTAAGCTGGTTATCAAGGAAATTTCTTGAACCGCATTTTACTGCAGGTCTTCATGGAAAAGATGAGATCTCATTGTGCTTCTTAGGTGAGATGTCATATTTTCAATTCAATTTTCAGCGGCATGATTTCATGGTTGATAGTGTGTTATTTCCTGAATCTGAATAGTAATGTAGACCCATTCTTTTAAAGTTAATTATGATAAGCTTCTTTGACTATATGATATCCTTTTTATGATGCTTTACTCTTTCAGTGGCAGTTTGTGATTTGATCACGCTTCAGAAAATAATCTTATTATAATAAAGTTGAGCTTTTAGTGATGGCAATCCATCGAATTGCTAATTTAACAAACAATATTGCCTCTCCAAATTGGCGTGACATGTAGGATTTATGGAATACTATTTCTTATTCTGTATTGCTATCATTGTCAGTCAAATTCGCTTACATTTCTCCAAGCGTGTGAAAACTGCATCACAGGTGGTACTTAGTGTCGATCTGGTATCGACTCATGTCCATTCAATGAATCGAAACTGTATACACAGTGGGGATTTAATAAATGCTGTTACCACTCTACCTACCATACTCCAAACTCTATGTCGTGAAGTATATCAGACTCGGGCAGAAAGATCGACCGTGTCCGAAGCCCTGTGGCCCTGATCATGAGCAACACGTAGCAAGCAGATAAACCAGAATGTCGCAGGTCTGCTCCGTCACTTTCAACTTTCAAGCATTTAACTAACGGAAGCAGGCTGAAAACATGAAATACTTTTTGGCCAGTCAACGCGAACCGATTCAAATTCTTCTCGATTAGCGATTTCGAATCGGAATCGAATCTCGAATCGGCAACCGACCTTTTTTCAAAGTCAAGATGAGATGTTCATAAATTGACAACAGAATCAAAATGATGACCCAAACGAGCAAAGCAATGATACAATAATATTAACAAAAGTAGGCCTATAGTGTAAAATGGGGTGAGTTGAGACAGTGTCACCATACAGTTCCAAATATTTCCATGAAATTTGATCATAACTTGAATACCTTTGAGTGTGACCCACCTAAACATAAAAGCAACAGTGACTTTTTACTCTCCAATCTTAATTTAGCCAATTTTTATCGTTCCCAACCGATGTTGCTCCAACTCCCACTAGATTTCTACTTTTCATACTTTAGGCTGCTCAAGGTTAAGTCGACCTCTTGCATAAGAAGGATAATGCAGGCCTACGCATAACTGTACAAGCCATATTCTGACTGACATGTCGTGTTTTCAATAGCTGAAGATATCTGTGGCATGTAAAATCAAAGTAAACACTTTGTGTAAAATGCTTATTATATTTTTGTAAACAATTAATGTTTATAAAAAGTTTAGTAACATTGTACTTAGCTCAACAAAAAAGAATCTCAGAAGTTAATCAGCATATTAATTAGAATATCAATTGATGTCAAGACCTAATTTTTAATGAAACTTTGTCAGATGTCTCAACCAAAGATATGTAATTGTTTAAAAAGGCTAGATGAGAAATAGATGTCTAAATTTGAACCCATTTTAGCACGGTCCTTATCGTGGCAAAAAAGCATTACAGCATGGGGCGAAATTGCTGTTTTGTTGGCTGTGCGTTGTGCAATGCGACAAAAAGCCTTGGAAATGGCACATTATGTAAAGCACGTAATTCACTGATACTATACGACAAGTTTCAAGAATATTCGTTCAGTAGTTTCTCTGAAAAAAATTGTTAAAGATGAGAGCGGTGATGCAGCAATTTAGTGCAGTACTACCAATTTGGAAGAATAAATATTCACATGATGACTGATGAGTATTGATAAACACACAACTCCCTCTGTAGAATTCATGACTATTAACAAATTCAGTGAGAAACCGAATATTACACTGAGAAATTGGCTATTAATAAGGCTCAACCATGTCAACAACGCTCTTCGAGTTATTCACCAGGCTGAAACTACAAAATGCAATCTATGTATTGCAAATGATTAACAGGGCATTTCAGGACCGACTGGAATCGATCATCGTCTATCAATGTCAAAGATGTTGTCAATGAGCGCACTTTATAACATGCGTAGTGTATGTTGTTTGTTTTTATTTTCTTAAGCCAATTTTATATCAAATTTATTGATAATTCATATATATTTTTTCTGTTGTATCATGTAATTTCTTACCGCAAAATTACATAGACACGTACGTTAGATTATTGCCAAGCTTGGCAATCGCGTTTGGCGTGGCCGGGCACCGGTGGGCACAGCAACGATGAATATGTACATTGTACAACCATAGCCAGGCTTCGTACTTATTACAAAGAAACAATCTGCATGATCAAAAGTAAAGACGCAGTTCATTTTTCTGTTCAGAAAAGTCATTTAGTCATGTATTTGGTGAATTGTAAATGAACTTCACTCTGCTTTTTTCTAAGAATGAAACAATTGGTTTTCATTTGTGCTATTCCTATATAACATGCGCTCTTCAATTTTAATAATCAACTCACATAAAATAATGCAATGAAGTCTAATTGAAAGAATTGTAATAACAGGGTGCTCTTATTTACAACTGGGTTTTGCAAGACATCTGAAAAAGTAGAATAGACTATTATTTGTTGCATTTTGGGCGCTGTTTTCAGACATGTATAAAAATTCCTTGATTTATTATTAAAATGTGTTTTGGTTCTGTAATTACTAAAATGAGGTAATGAAGAGGAATCTTTGTTGCTCGCTTACAAATATTTTCAAATTCATGCAATATCAGCTGATTTTCATTGGTTTCGTTGCACACAAGGTAAAAACACGTCTATTTCCTATCTAGTCCTTTATAATATTAAATATCTTTGGTCTCAACTCACCATGTTCAAAATTTCTTTGGTCCTGTCTAGCCTTTGCTCAGTAAGATGGCATCAACTCCAATATGGAGGGCCGTTGTAGCATAGATATGCAGCTGATATCTTATTTCATAGCTCTACGAAGGATGGTTAACAATCTGAGGACTTTGCCTATAGGCCTTTCAATTGCAAAAATCTAGAAATTGTCTGAACTCACCCCGTCTTACGTTATATCCATATCTCGCATACACGAGAAAGTTCTGAACGGTCAACGATTCTAGGTTCTACTATAATGAAAAGTTCTTCTAAATATTTAGGTTCTTAGATGAATAGCGTGATTAATGACTGAATGCTGATGTTGAGAAATGTTTTATCTCCGGAAGTGTGAGGTATAGGCCGACATCATCCATTTTGATTTGAAATGATTCACTAAAGTGAAATTTGCATCTTAACTTGTGAGGGAAATCCAGTGATTTACGGCGTCAATTGAGAACTCTCTACATTGTAGTTCAGAGTCTTTGAGTCTGCATTGAAGATGCGAGCTGACGTATAGGAGTTTGTAAAAAAGATTTTGCCAAATATGCATTTTATCAATTTTTCATTTGATTTCAGTGAATGTCCGAAGACCGAGAATGTTGGGGTTCCAGAACAACGTCAGTCAAAATGCATCGCGTGCCGTTAACTAACCTAATAATTATCCACGATCCACTGCCAAATGTTCGGTAGAAGGCCCTGGTTATGTTGAAGTCCATCATACATTGCATCTACATGTATAAGCTCCACGTGTTATTTAATAAACTATTTCATGCGGTGAAATTATTCAAGTCATGGAATAATTTTGCAATACATGTAGATAGGCTAAGATATACACAATGCTTACAAAATTCATGCAGGCTTGAATATCTACATTGAGATTCTGGAAACTTGATTAGAGATGAAGAAGGGCTTCTAAAATACAAGCTTAAGTTGCCGGTAATCATAATTATACTACTTTACTCGTACATGCTTTTAATGTTGTAATTGATTGACTATAAACAATTTATTGTAGAATTGATGCCGTCAATGATCAACGGGGCCTTAGTTAAATTAACCGACCAACCGGTCTTCAAAATCTGCGGATGGGGCCGGGCCGGCGTCAGGCTCCAACCCTGGCAGACGAAATGTCGGGGTTTTAATCGATTCCTTCAAAATTCTACGCTTGTATACAACAAACGAAGAGGCTATTTTTGACTATTTTTTAAAATACCTGAACACATCAAGACATGCAAAGAGATTCGATGCAATGTGACCGTTATATACGAAATGCTATGCAATAATGTCAACATGTTGACATTATCCAGTTTCAAGCAGTCTCTCTGTGATGTGATAATGTTGCCGGTGCAGTAAAATCTTTCGGGCGAATAGCTGGCTGTTAGAAAGCTGAGATAGTCAATATCTGGGCAAGAGGAGCAACAGCAGGGTACGCAGTAGTCACTATGGAATTCCGAAATTTTGAAGTCGCGGGAAATGAGATGTTGGCCTCGAATGATTTGTCATGCGCTTGAATTAGGCTATCTAAGGCTAATTTTATCCTATTAGATTGATTTTCGTCAACCTGACATTTATTTACTTTTCAACATCAAGAAGTGCATCAGTTATTTTATGATGTAGTCGTGATTTTTAAAAAGTCTTATTTTCATGATATGGAAATTTAAAGTTTGAATTGAGTTGATAAGCAAAATTGAATAATATTCTCCTAACTGGATTAATTGCACTGCATTGCTGTGACTACAAGAGAGCAGATGAAATGACTGATTATTTAAAACTAAACAGTGAAGCATCAACTTCTTCGAGATTCACGCCTTTCGGTGCACCGGTCCGAGAACCAGTACAATCACAAGAACCGTGCACCGCTCACAGCCCTAGTGCAAATAAATGTATATAGCAGCTTATTGAAAAGCTGAGGACATAAGCTGCGTATGAATTATCAATGTTAAATGAAACTGAAGGGCAGGATTGAGGTTTGACATAATTCACGTGGCCTGTTCTTTATGATCAGCTCTGTATTTTACTTATGGACACACTGAGATTCAGAGCAACGCTTGATTATGTGTGCAACAAAGCAGAATTCATAATTAGGGAAAATCCATTTGATCATGTCATGAGTCCACAGATTTAGAGAGGGAATATCTTAAGTAAACATCTGTAACGACTAACGACTTATCATTTCATTAAATCTAAATTCCCTCTAAGCAGCCCTACAGAATTGCTGTAGAATGATGCATGTCCACATCAATTTATCTCAAAATAGACTTAACATACAGATACGTCACATACATGAGCACAATCGTCAAAAATGTGAGATATTACCGCCTTAACGCGGTAAGCATCCGTTCTGACCAACACATTTCTTGCCTGTCTATCGCAAATTGTCATCAAAGTAAACACCGATCGACGGGCTTCAACGCCGTCAGCGTGAATTGCGGAAAGCAGTTCATCTGTTCCTCTCTAAATCTGTGCATGAGTCAATGTTGAAATAAGACGGTGTCGTCTGATATAGTCCATTGCGATGGGCATGTAGTCTTGTAGTCTCTTTGTTGAAGCCAGTAGCTATGAAAGTCAAAGGCCAATACTAAAAATGGAAAGCGCTGATCATATAAAACGGACCATCTAAACTTTGATGAAATTCAATCGATTCTCATGCCTGCCAATCGCATCGCACAACAACGCATCATACATCATTCGAGATCTTGCATTCTCAGCTTTAAAATGAGCTGGAGTTGTGAAGAGTATCAGCTTCAAGATGTGAGGAGTATGAAAATGTAAGTCATATTCATATAAGTTCAATTGTTCTTTCTCAAACTTCCTCAATATTTTCTATAATTTCTTCAAAAGCACACAAACAAAGAAGATAAAGAATCGGTAGTCACTGTGAGAGAAAAAAGACATGCCTTCGCTAATCATCTTGTTTTGAACATTCGTTCACCTTACATGGTGTTTGTGTACTTTTGCGGAATGAGAAAAAATATTGGGTGAATCATGAATAGCAAGCACATCGGTCGAACTTTCAGTTTGAAAGATAATTGATATTTATAAATAGTACATAGATATAGTGAGAAATAGTCTACAACGATAGGAAATGCATGCATAGCTATTGATAATTAAGTGTAGAATTTCATCGTATAACATCAATGGTGATTGGTAGAATTTTAGTGCCAACTTCGATTTTCGGCAGCAGTTTCTCGTCGATGTCGGATACATTCTAATACTATTAATGCATTATCCTGCAAACAGATGTATTATACACGGGAATGTGCTATTCCAATTTTATTTGTAGTATAGGCCTAATGTTTGTATATTCGCCAAATCTGAAAATGCATTGAACTCAATCCAATCAGTTAAGCTAAGTTTTTTTAATCACACAAGCATTGATTAAAATAAATTCTTAAGTAACATGCAATGTCGCAACAAATACTGAGACATTGTTCAAATATTTGTAATTGTTGCACAAATTTTGAATGTTGGACTTTTTCTGCAACTCCACATGAACAAATTCTCTATTTATGAATTATATTTATTATAGTTATATTAATTAATTATATCATATTATATTATATCAATTATAATTATATTAATATCTATAATCATTTTTATAAGAGAAATAGCCAATTCTATTGGTATGAATATTTATTTGTAAATTCTTTATTTATAGCATCTTTCTTATCTTTCTGACTAAGTCTGTATCTGGATGTGTTTGAAGGAGGATCGTAGTAGAAGATTGTTTCAACACCCGGCCAATTGCCGTGATCATGTTCTACCGTGTTGATAACGATGAAAATGTGATATCTTCATTGCTTTTGTCAATCATTGCACTGAGACTGTATTTTCAGGCTGTAGGTCTATATTTGTAGGTGACTCCGAAAGCCGTGAGTAATGGCTGCAAATTACATACGAACATAATTTCAATGACAACGACGATTTATTGCATATTGAACACAAGAACCGAGAAAGTTCGATAACCCAGATTTATGTTGGTAGGCTATCTTTGTGGATTATGCATACAGTTTCTTGAGTTTGACTTTCTCTTCCCATACACGTACATAAGACTTAGCTTGATTTGGGAGATGCAGTAATGCTGTGCTGATAATTTTGAGGAGCTTCACGCAGTGTCTTGCTGGGTAGATAGGTCTTTGGGCCTTCTCTAATGATTAATATTTTGTTACTGTTTTACGATACAGCCATGCGCACCAAATTGTATACCGAAACGTCTTTAAAGCAGTTTTATCGAAATTATGTCCTAGATTTGCAAGTGATTTGGAATGAGGACAGAGTACACTACAAAATAGGCTAATTAAATGTGATTGATATGCATGTAGGCATTATTATTTGATTTGTTCACATTATTATCTGCCCTGACATCGACTTGGACCCTTGAATCAGAGCCCTGCATCGAATCGGTCTGAAACAGGCCTAAAACAAGCCAGTACAACATATTAAATAGTTATTTGACGTCGGACTGAATCCTAAACTGCACCGAACCCCGCCTTAAATAGGATCGAAGCCGGGTTAAAAGTGGTTTGAATCTTGCATTAGATCGACATGAAGCCGACCTAGAAACTCCCTGAAGTTGAACCCATTTTGGCCTGATACCTTGTTCCAACCGACCGCCGAAATGGAACGGGCATAAAATTCGGCTAGTTTTTTATCCAGATCATGGCTGCACGATCTCCAGTTGGCCTTAGTTGAAGTAATGTAACTAATGTAAGCAGGGATTATCGAAAAATTAGTTGCAACTAATTTCGGCTACGCATTTAATCAGTTTTGATCGCAACAAGAAGCAATCAGTTAATTTTTAATCAGTTAATAGAATTAATATTCTTCCGTCTCAACTGGCTGCAACTTTGTCATTATTTGAATACCCTGATTCAAAGACTGCAGTGAGCGATGCAAAACATAGCGAAATGTAAATCTTTGAGGAGCTGGTGATGCTACAAAACATGAAAATTATCTACTTTATTTACTTGACACGTTAAGTAGGCCACTTCTGTTGTGATGCGCTATCAATGACAGTGAAGCTATTTGTCTCTCATCGACTGAATGAAGCGGTATGTAATCAGAATCATCATATACGCCCCTCGTTGTGATATACACTGGCTCTCAGCTGACTGCATGCAACATGCCGATGATGCATTGAGACACAGTTGTTAATGCCCAATACAGCGCCATCTCAATCACCCGCATATTTGTGTACTATAACGGTGCTGAGCGATTCCTAAATTCATTCACGCACTTCAGCAACTCTATTTTTACTAACGCAAGTAACAATATTACACCACATCGTTGCAGTTCTTCATCTGTTTATCGTCTCCTCAATCCTGTGCAATTTTTCCCTGAGCTCACTATTCAGACAGATAATCCTTGCAATCATCCGATGTAATAATCGCACAATGAACACTCTCACAGCATCGCAAGGACCAGAAATTAATCAGTCACTACAATGCACTTTGCAACAGTTTCACATAAGCAGAGATCAATCATCTGTATCACGTAATTCTGCGAGGAGCAAATTACAGAGACGAAAGGAGGTTGGACCTGGTCATCATTTTGCTAACAGGCGTTCTAGTTCATTAAATCGGCCACTTCGTGTTGGGGGAGCCGAGGAGCAGCAAGAATCGAAGAAAGCTGATATGAACATGGACGACGAAGATCTCATTTTGAACGCTGTTTCATCAACTTCTTCGAATTTTTCTGCTTCATCTTTCCATTCATCACCGTCATATGAAAACAGAGATTTCGTCGATAAGGAAATGAATCCCCGACTTTCAGCTGCTGATCGCAGACATTCGTGTATTGCATCTTCTTTGTCATCTTCGGAAGTGGTGAATTTGCGTATTTTGAGTCAGCGAAGATACAGTAGTACTCGACGAGAAGATGACTTAGCCCAATTTCTAGCTCAGTCTTCCAGACCTATTGATCCAAAGATAACTTGCTGGATGAGTCGCAAATGGGTCTGCCGACAAAGAAAAAAGGCCGTTTTCCTGCGAGGGATCGTCATTGGCATCATTATCGGATTGTGTGTTAAGTTTCTGATAATCATTTGGCGTTTGATAATCCCTAGAAAGTGATTCTGCGCAGCGGTTTGTGAAGTTACGATCATTGGATTCAATTAATCGACATCTTTGTGCATTTCTTTCCTTCCTTCCTGGATCAATTTCAATCAATTATCAAGTATTTGAATCTAGGCCTACAAGTCAATGTATACGATCACAATTCCAAAATAAGTGACAAGAGATATATTATACTTTACGAATGAGAGCTAACAAAGCGGTTGTAGTTTTGTTATCCTGTCTCAAACGTCAATCTTGCTGTCGAGCATCGGAAAACATCACAGCATGGATATCAATTCGGAATAGAATGCTGATCGTTAATGTTCTGTCGATAGTTCAACTGTAAAGTGCTCAATACCGGAAACTTTTGTCTCTGTTTGTCATACCCACAGATTTTGAATGGATTAATTCTTTCAATGCCAGGAGATAAGCCGCGGAGATTTCCAAAGTTAATGTGTGCTGTGCTCACACCTCATGATGCTTTATATCGGTGGTTGAACACAGTGAGTGCAAGGTCGTTGAAGACATTGTGCAATGGACGATAGAAATTAGAAATTATTATAAAAAGTATTACTTAAACGATGTGACCATTCTTTGCAAAATTAGTATAAGCATGTATTACATAATTACTCCCCTGTTATATGTTCGGGTCCAGATAGCTGCTGTGCCAGTAGACCATATAAAAAAGAAATTTCACAGAATATTACATTGCCAACTACAGGGATGTCTCTCCCAGTCATAAGCATTGGCTCGTTGGATGCCACGAACCTACCAGGCACCCAACAACAACCTTGATCCAAGATTCAGAGTTCAGACTAAACCATCGTTACACCAGACGGCAAACACGGCCATCAGACTGCCGCGGACTTCTATGCTCCCGAAAGGAATCCCCTGTGTTGTCTGTGCCAGCTGTCAATTGAATAGCTGTCCTCGGTCAGCTAGACTTTTCTCTGGAACCACAGCTGCTCAAAGTAGGTTGACAACAAAAGTCAGTCACAATATACATGTTTTTTCATAAACATGCAGTTTTATCGATAATGACTTGTGCTGTAATGTCTGAAAACTAAATAAAGTAATGAATGATATGTGTTCTTCCATGCAGAATTTAATAGATTTACTGTTGCATTTATGACGATATTATAACTTGAGCAGTTTCGTTTGTATGTCGCTAACGAGTTTATTGAACATTTTATTGTTTAACATAACCGCTAAAATCATTTCTACTAATCGATTGAAAAGAATGAAATCCCACAATAGTTAGCTGGTATGGCTGAATTCGCTTCCCAAGCATCCACCGCATGCCACAGAAAGGTGTTTTGTGGAAAATGCGCCAACTGTAAAGTTTGTTCTTTATTGCAGCATTGTGATACTTGCTACAATAAACAGCAAGCTTTACAGTATGACCATTTTCCGCAAAAAACACCTATTTTAGTATAGTGATCCCAATAATATACAATAATAAAGAAATCAAATTGTCATTAATAAAAGGGAAACAGTAGACATTTGTTTTTTTTCAAATGGACATTTTCAAATTCTTCCTTTCAATATTCTGCACTCTATCGATTGTAAATTTATTGTATAATATATATATATGTAATATAATTGTATATATATAAGTCAAAACTATGCAAGTTTGATTAATCTGTTGTACAACTTCGTGAGAATCAGCTTGAATCGATTGAATTAATGAATGATGCTGATTTTGCATCAAGTGTGTAAATATTGAATATTCTGCATCTCTCTGTCTTGTTTACAGAGTTGACTTTGGGTCGCCGCTTCCATTCATGGCATATGATAAAACAATACAAGGTGTGAAAATGTAATAAGATGTTGTTGCCTGAAATGACACTTTAACAACCTTGAACTGTCCCGTATCTGTAAGATGCCATGCATCAGATAAAGTCCACATATTTTCCTAAGTTGCTGAGATAGTCATGCCTTCCACAGGAAATTGATCATGTGTAGCTTGAAAAGAACGCAACAAGCTATAGGGGAATTCACATTCAAAAGTAATACATTTACTACATGTTTTGTTTCCATAGATCGCCTTTCCTTCATCACAAAACAAAATAAAATTCTGTGCGACCGTGCAGCTTTGTGTATGGGAAAATAAAACTATTTATATGACCGACATCAGTAGAATTGTAGATATTTGACGATAGAATATAATCGTTTATTCTACTAGTAGATTATCGTTCATTCTACTGGGTACATAGATCCATAGTAAAATATTGAAAACAATGATAAATTACATGTAGTAAATTGAACAAATTTTAATAATTTATCAACAATCAGTATCATACTATGATGAGTCATGTCACACTAGCTGTCTCTTACTTCTCAAACTTGACATTGAATACACAGTTGAGAAAGTTCCACTAAACATGTCTTTCATGTTGTCAACATTTGCAGTGTTAAACGCTTGAGTTTTATGAATTTCTATTCCCTTTAAGATATCGGTCATATAAATTAGGATATCACACTGATTTCCGAAGATAAACGCTGCTTGAAAATCTACTCGTAGATTCTCAGCGTTTATACTGAAATCAGTATAATATACAATCCCGATTGTAGAGAATTATCTTTTGTTTTTAATAACCATAATCATCAGCATTTTACTTCCTTTTCTCTACTACAACAAATATTTACTGTATAAATGAAAATTATCTGAAGCGTAAGCAACTAAGCACAAGCTAACATGACAAATATAGATTGCACCTTTAGATAATCATCAAGATGTTGGTTTCAGATTTTTTGTAATCTTAGTTGCACCAAAATATGATTTAATACATTGAAGCAAGTTTTACATTCTAATAGAAGCACACTTTCACTCAGGCAACACCTAATTAATTCAAGTGACTAAAATGCACAGCTTAACGTTTAATTAATCTCCGACCTCAGGTTTTTGAGTAGGTAAAGTGCAGATAGTCTCGCTGTTTGTAATTCATCTCCGATTGCAGCTATAGGTCCCTAAAGATTTTTGGTAAGCTTTGTACTTGAATACAGTTTTGAATAATACCTGAGTAATCAATTTTCACATTTGACTTTCATTCAATATAATTTCCCGTTCAGAATTACGGCTCATGAGGCGGCTCACATACATAACCACCCACTAAATGCAGTTTATGATGTATGGAAAGTAGGTGCATGTTATACAGGTGTCTGTTTAACATAAAAATGAACAAATGCAAATGTTTTGGAGCTTCATCATTTCATAAACATTTGCATGTTTCGGTGGTCATTGACAAATTGCCTGTAACTATCAAAATACAAGACTAAGTTGACTAAAATACAATCAATATTCAATACTAAGTTATACTCTGGATCCTACTATGTACCTTCGGATGTTTCTCGGATTTACTTCTTCGGGTGTCTCTCTTGATAGTTGTGTGGATGTTGAATGATGTGAATTAGGTCTGCTGATAATTCCTAATATTACATGTAGATGAAATGGCAGCAATTGATGCCTGTTACCATTGTTCATCAGATGATGCAACTCAATATTATGCTATTATATTTACATTACATTGCGTTTGTAAAATGCAGCATTTAAGTTAAACTGTCACTAAGCACTAGCTTAAACGATGTATCATTAGTGTGCTAAAAGTAGTACTCATAGAAATTTACTCCGGGTATTGCTGCATGTTCAAATGAGTAGCTAGGACATGAGGCAAGTGTAGCGGATGATACATTGGATGAAATGGGAAAAATTCAGGTCTGCTCCATTTTCAACTAAGGATGCAACTCAGCAGTATCAATTATTTTATTTTCAGACAGTGACCATATACATAGTTGACCAGTCGACGGGAGATCATTTTATTATGAAAGGCAAGTTAGTAAATAGTTCAATAGAGTCAATAGTTTCTTAAAAAGTTAGAAGTGAAAATTAGACGGGCCTTCGGCGTCCAGCCCCTTCAAACGGTCGATGGTAACAGACGAGATGCAACTGTGTGAAGTATTTATTCGAAGATGTGAGTTATGTTAAGAAGTGTGTTGACGATTTGCATGATAATCGAATTGTGAAGAAAAATTGTAGTCTGGAAGTTCGTGTTTCCGGTTTATCTGCGGTTTAAGCTGTGTTATTGCTTTGGCCTCTGCTATTGTTGTGTCTCGAGTGTTGCGCAGCTTGGGAAGGAGACCGACCTGAAAGTTGCCGATGCCGCCTATCCCCCATTCCTATCTCGCAAATGGTTATAAAGGGCACTACTATTGCTTTTATTATCAATAGCCTTTTTATGCTCTTGGTGCCTAGTTTTCAACATGCGGGCAGTTTTTCCTGTATAAAATTCAATGCGGAGAATTGAATGTGCTCTTTATAACCATTTGCGAGATAGGAATGGGGGATAGGCGGCATCGGCAACTTTCAGGTCGGTCTCCTTCCCAAGCTGCGCAACACTCGAGACACAACAATAGCAGAGGCCAAAGCAATAACACAGCTTAAACCGCAGATCAACAGGAAACACGAACTTCCAGACTACAATTTCTCTTCACAATTCGATTATCATGCAAATCGTCAACACACTTCTTAACATAACTCACATCTTCGAATAAATACTTCACACAGTTGCATCCCGTCTGTTGCCATCGACCGTTTGAAGGGCTGGACGCCGAAGGCCCGTCTAATTTTCACTTCTAACTTTTTAAGAAACTATTGACCAAAACTTTGGGGAGTTTTTCCTAACTTGCCTTTCATAGTGACCATATAGTTTACCAATGATATCTTGCTAGATGATGCCTTTGACTGATGAATAGGCTACACCTGCCGATTGGGAAAGTGTTAAGTGATGTTTTTGCTTGTACAAAGAGACAAAGTTTACTTGTTTTATACCTCTGTATTTTCGACTGAGATGTGTATTTCGATAAGTGGTTTGTACCAGCATGTGAACGCTAACTTTTTGGTGCATTAAGCTTTATCTTAGCGAAACGATCAATTGATTTAATATTTTGCATTTAGTGAGGGCGTGATGATCTGAAACTCTTCAGGATTGAGATAAATGATTTATTTGACACAGTCGAAAATGTGTTCATAAGGAAAGTCAGAAGCCTTTGCGCAACCGCTATCTTTTCATTCTTATGGGAATCCCTGCAATCACTTTTCGCAACAATTTACCCATAAACGGTACACGATATTTAGACATTTTCCACCACTAAGTCAGATTATTTTTATCCTCAAAGAATAAGCTTATCTATCAAAATCTCTGACTGAGGTCCATAATGCCGACGCGAACAATCAAAAGTTGTTATGCAGTCGCATCATTGGCCTAGACAGCTCGTCTTTCATTCAGGAAAATCTTTAATTCATTTGTCTAAAATACTTATTTCAACGTGCAAGAGCTTCTCCTAAGTAGCTTTATATCCGTATATCGATCGACAAATTCTACCATTGTTCGAGAATCATCAATCTAGGAAATATTCGATAAAATAAAGAGTTCATGAAATCACGCTTCTGCGAATAGAGCAGATCCTGAAATCATCCGGATGCTGATGATGCGCAAGGCCAGTGAAATTAAACATAATAATAATAATAATAAAATGATTGAAAGCGGAATCTTAATCAATCCAATGTCTAGCAAAGTCAATGATGAGAAAGTTATACAAAAATAATCAAAACTCCCCTTTTCAGTTTATAGGCCGATATAGTAAAGTAAAAGTTAAACGCATCAAAGACTCGTTTATCATACATTTAACTTTTACTTTATTATATCGGCCTATAAACTGAAAAGGGGAGTTTTGATTATTTTTGTATAACTTTCTCAGAAAGATGATCTCTCGTCACCTGGTCAACTACACCAAAGTCAATGATATTTGTGCATTTTGTACATGTAAATGAAATCCGTGTTGTAATCCATCGTATAAAAGTTATCAAAAATTCAATTTTATTTTACATCTATTACTTCATATTATCATTTTGATCGGCAAAAATGCATTGAACAGCCTCAAAAATTGTTCCTCAATATCACAGGAGACAATGAGCGTCTAACTTAACTTTGATTCAAGTCCCACTAACTTAAATACCCTATGTCTGTACTTTTCTGTTCAATAGTCAGGCTTTCAAAACCATGTCTAGGACAATAAATGTTTACTACCGCATAGCTTTCAGTGCATCCGCCATAATTGAATGAACTGTCTATGTTATTTGAAACACCAGACGCGAAGTGTCGAGAGTTCAAATACAGGTGAAAGCAGTATTACATTTCCTGTATGATACTGAGTTCATGCGCTAGTGCGAAGAACTGTAATGATATCTCAATGCACACTCATAATGCATGATTTTGTAAGACTTTCTATGTCCACAGGTTAATAAGTTCCTCGAAGCAGGTAATTATTTTCCTGATTAAAAATTATTAACCTGGTGCAGACTTCTATGGAAAAAGTCATGTATAATATCAGATAATGCACAGATTTCTTCGGCTCTCGGTAATTATAGCAAATAATGACCTCAAATCTATGCATTATCTATTACATATAGCACGTAGATTGTCTATGCAAGAACCACTTTTCAAGTACAAAGAATGAAAGAAATCATGCTGGCAATTATGATATATCACTGATATTTGGCTTTATACGAAGGAAGTTCTCGTCCATAGACATAATGTACTCGTCTCCTTCGGAGACTCGTTCATTAGATATACATGTTGTATGACTTGGACTTTCTCATCGTGTAGCCGAATATCAATGATATACCCGCAGAATTAGACAGGTCGTCTCTTCTTCTGTTTGACTAGAAAGGCATCGGAACATGTAACGTAAATGAAATGGCACAATCTGCTGCCATAATACCATAGCAATTGAACAATAAGCAGCCAGCTCAACATTAAACACGCCAAATTGTGCGAAGTTTCAATGACTGTTATCAACCGGATCACCCAGCAAAGAGATACAATCGATGTCAAGTTCTACAGAGAAGTTTGTGAACATTTTTTCGTGCGCCTGCTATGTTTTTTCAATAATGATCGGAGGACCCAACATAATGGAGAAAACTTTTGCGCAATGATCTGAATTCTTCGAATCTGAAGGAATCGTGGCGATCCGATCAATTTTAAGGAATTCAGAGTAATCCGCAAGCGACGCACGACTATTTTTCTTATCTCTGTAAGGCATTAAAAATTTCTTTTTGACCACTTAGTAAGTTCCTGCATGTGCCATCGTTTTGAATCAGTTTGCATTTCTAGCACAGTGATACGCTTAAACAATCTAATTCTGCGGATATACCGTATCACATACTTAAAGCGAAAGTGTCTAACTTAACTTTAATTTAAATCCCACAAACTTTAAACGAAAAGTCGGATTTCCACAGTTGCCATCTTTGATGGCTAATCTGCGTGCGACACAATCACTCGCAATATCATGGCGGTCATCGTGGAAAAGGCAATTGATCTCTGTAGTGGTCATGCACCGGAAAGCAGAAGGTGGAAAATGACGAATGCGACAGCAACACTATAGTACAACAGCTTCCAAAATTGTTGTTTTTGCACGTCATTTCCACCTTGTCAATGTTTAATTCAGATGCTGAGTTTTTGCCTTCGACTGATCGTGTAGGCGCATTTATGCTTAGATATCAGATTCGCGGTGCTTATGACTGCGGAGTTTTAAATGTGAATTACAATGTCCTCTACATGATAAAGAGAGTTTTGCATCTATTGAATTTGTCATAATTTCGTCCTTCTTACTGATTAGGACTTTTTGTAGGCATTTAACTACCTGTATTTGCAAGAAATAGCAATTTCTTCGATGAATAACTTCTCACTGAAGCGTCTGCTTGTGTCGTCCAAGTAATGCAAGCTTAAGTAAATTGTTCAGGTGTGGAAAACATTTTTCCATCTGTTAAATACCAGATATGTAAACAGAATACGATGGAATAGAACAAAAAGGGGTGACTGTAAAAGATTACGGCTGATTAAGAGACAGTTCAAGGCGTAGTAGAAAATTTATTGATTGACAATGTTAGAGATGAAGTAACTGAAAACAGATTTTGATGGTATCGAGACTCACTGGAGATCGTGGTGATTGATATACTTCATAAACGTTTCTGCATGATATTGCAAATTGTGTGTGTTGCAGACAATTAAAAACAGAATTTCATTGAATGCAACTGTAAAAAGTGAAATGCACATACCTTAAGGTTCTGATTTCTGAACTACAATCGCTTTCTTACAAGATTTTAATTTACATCACTGCATTGTCATCAGCCAGACGGCGTCGTTTCTCAATCGTCCTTGAATAACTTTTAAGCAACTTTTGTGATGGTGATTGATAAAATACGTTGTTCCATGTGCAGCATACATGTATACTCTATTTAGTCACGCATCTTCGTCATTGAACAATTTAGTCCGGCAGCCAGAACGAGTTTCTGCAGGGAACGAGGCCGATAGTGAGACCTTCACAGAATGATGTATACCCTAAACCTACTACGAATCTGTACGTCTGCCGAGTTCTAGTCAGTTCCTCTTCTTGTCAGACAAAATCAAAGAAAAATACATGTAAATCCAATGGGACACAGATTGCAGTTTTTGGCTAAAATGAAATTCTCTATGTTTTCTCTGATTAAACGAAAAGTACTAATCCCAGAGTCACAATTTTTGGCATGGAATGTCTTCAGGTCATTTCCTATGATGTACATGTGCTTTTATCATGCATCTAATCGGCAATGTATGTGAGAATGTGGTTGAATGTGAATAAAGTAGCTCAAAATGTTTGTGTTTGCCGACATTAAGAGGCTCGCCAAATCTAAATGTGTTTAGCCTTGTAGACAGGGGTGCATGAACATGAAGGGAAATGACCTGAAGACATTCCATGCCAAAAATTATGACTCTTGGCGTAGTACTTTTCGTTTAATCAGAGAAAACATAGAAAATTTCATTTTAGCCAAAAACTGCTATCTGCGTCCCATTGCATTTACATGTGTTTTTCTTTGATCTTGTCTGACAAGAAGAGGAACTCACTAAAACTCGGCAGACGTGCAGATTCGTAGTAGGCATCGGGTGCACATCATTCTGTGAAAGTCTCACTTTCGGCCTCGTTCCCAGCAGAAACACGCTGTGGCTGCCGGACTAATTCTTCTTAAAATCACATAGGACGGGAGCTACTGACACTTTCTTCCTAAATTCGCGCACAAAGGCCTTTAGAACATGAATTTGTAGATCTTGAAACGCTGATTGCAAAAATGAAATTCTTGAGTGTCACAGCCAGTCGCTTTTGGTTATAGGTAGGGTTAAAGAATTCTCATTGGAATCCAATGGTAAAATTCAAGAAATATCTATGGATTGTGAAACATTTGGCAATTTTCGTACATTTTCTTTTGCAGAAAGAAACTTCATCAGAATGCCATGAAATTTGAAACATGATTGAGTTCAGAACATGAACTTCGATATGAAAGTTAAAAAGAGTCTCATGATTCAGTATTAGATGTCTGAGAGCCTCTACAAAATCAGTAAAATCGCCAAAATTAAGTCAAAACATGAAATTGACTCATTTTGTAGAGGCTCTCAGATATCAAATACTGAATCATTAGACTCTTTTTAACTTTCATATCGAAGTTGATGTTCTGAACTCAGTCATGTTTCAAATTTCATGGCATTCTGATAAATAGTTTCTTTCTGCAAAAGAAATGTACGAAAATTGCCAAATGTTTCACAATCCATAGATATTTCTTGAATTTTGCCATTGGATTCCAATGAGAATTCTTTAACCTTGCCTATAACCAAAAGCGACTGGCTGTGACACTCAAGAATTTCATTTTTGCAATCAGCGTTTCAAGATCTACAAATTCATGTTCTAAAGGCCTTTGCGCGCGAATTTAGGAAGAAGTGTCAGTTGCTCCCGGACTAACACTCCCCTGTGTATTCAGATTGTCTCTTTTTGAATAGTCAATAATCTATTGTTCTATTTGTGCATCAAGCACATATAAATCGTCAAATCTATATTTATTTTTTACTAGCTATCAGATGCATTGATTGATTTCGTTTCGGTGCGTCTCGTATTTAAATCATAGTACAATCAAGTATTTCACAAACTCCAAAATTCAATCAAATGAAGAAAACATGTATGCATGTATAACCGGGAAATTGAGAACATTCAACTTAACCCTATTTCAACCTGGGGTCTTAGAGCCCCGCAGAATGTTGATGCTTCTCATAAACAGTCTCTTATTTATCATATTTTTATCCTTTTCATTTTGGCATATCGCCTTTACCTTATAGATTGACTATACTTAAATGTGAATCTGTTGAGTTGTCACTTGTCTAAACTCAGTGCTTTTATCAAGACCCAAAAGTAAAAACTTACAATGGCTCAAGCAATGTGCTTAAATAAGGTGACACGATGACTGATTATGAAATTATTGATGGTTTGAGCCATAACTTTGTGGTCAAAATTCAAGTGGATTAAACTTCTTAGATGTGATTTTGTGACATCGGCTTTAATAGGAAAGTATTTTTCTCTCTAATTTGTGGAGCCTTTATATCTTGAAGTTGTGATCATTGTATTTGATTATGATCCTCTTTTTCTTCTAAATTTTTTTCTTAGGATGAAGTCGCCTCTGAAAAGAACTTCGAAGCCCCATTATTGGCATAAGTTTCTTAAAGTGAATATTTGTCACAAGATAGGCTACCCTATGTAACGTATATAGCAGTGGTGGGCAACCAAGTTGGGATACACAAGAGATGGCCACAAGGATTGTTCCGGAGTGGCCTCACAGGCCATCAATTTTGAATGGCAGAAATAGGTTTCTTGAAAATTCCTTTATTGAACACTCTTATTAAGCGCAATTTTAAGGACCCGTGAAGTATACTTGGTGGTAGTACGTGACAAAATTGTATTTGTAAATGTAAACAGCAACATTGTATCCAACTAGAGTGTTGTCTTGTAAGGAACTGTATTTTGCATTCTAAAGTATATGAATAATGAAATGTGAATAGGCCAAACTAATTGCGGAACTTTTATTGAAATCAAATGTATGTATGACCTTATTGGTGACAATGTTTCCTTATTTCATCGAAAAATGACGGTCTATAACTGCGGTCTATATAGTAGCCTGCATCTATCCGTCTACATGCCGCTCAATGTAAAATAAAAACAAAAGCTTGCCAAACTACATATCCCAAGTACATAGGCCTACGCACCCAAGCATAAACAGATTTCGGAAACCCAGGCTCCCCTAGCGATACTTGTGCGTTAATGCCAGTCTAGTGCAAGATTGGTACAGCATGCAAAATCCAGAAAGAATACTTGAAAGAAAACTACTGGCATATAAATATAACATATCTTCATGCGTAGCCTACAGGCTAATTGCAATGCTGTTTATAGCGTGGTGAAATTTTCTCAACAAGATATCGAACAGCATGCGACTTAGCACTCACGCATTTAACCCTCAGAGACCTGAGGTTCTAGTTCATTCCTACATGTTTCGTCGCGCAGTTGTGCACAGAGTAATTGTGTAACGTACGAACGATCATAGGCTTTCTCAAAAATAACTTGCAGCAACATAAAAATATATTATCCGAACTCTATTGCGATCGCGCAATCTCTTTTGAAGAGATTTATGCGTGTCATGTCATTACTATGAGATATCAAGGCGACTGCCTCTGACGTTTAATGACGGCTGAGATTCTATAAGACACCGAGAGTCAAATTGGACAAATCCACAAATTAGTGTTTCACATGTGGCCGCGTATTCAACAGGCTAGATTGCCTACTGTGGCCTGATCCGGGCGTGGAAGAAGATTTTGAATGAAGTAGAACAATCGTAAACAGGAAGAAGCTCACATACAATGGAATTATGAAGAAGTATATGAAGGGTAGACCTAAGTCTAAAATGATGGAGCATGTTTGACCCTCAGAGACTGGAGGGGGGTTCAGTGGACACCGGAGCCATATATTTCTATTTCACTTTTTTGCGCTGAGGATATCTCAACCGCTCATGCCCATGCAAAATCACCATTTTTGACCGTGAATCTACATGTGTCATTTCATTTCAATTGAATCAGTAGAAGTATGGTAGATACGCCAAGGGGTTCCACGGGACGCCCCTCAGGTCTCAGAAGGTGTAGAAATTCCCATCACAAATTTTTTACAATCAGATGAAAAATGATTTCGAACATGTCCACGATGGTGTATAATGAGTGAAAGTCATATATTTATTGTTTGCATCATGCTCGTAAATGTGCATTGTATTGGAAGATCGCAAAATGTGAATATTTTGCTTTCCAACATGATCTCGCGTGACTAGTTGGCATATATGAACAACTCGACATAAATCAGTGTCCGAAATTAAAGCTATCATTATATTCATAGTTGAGCACCAAAAACTGATTGATGACAAACTTTTCACAGCAGTAATGATAAGTTTGAGATCTCCACAGCTAGTTTTGGTTCTAGAAGTACAGCAATTTTGACTCATTTTAGGTCTATTTCTGATAGCTTTGGATAAATTTTAAGGAATTTACAAATGGAAAGGATTAGCTGCATGAATTAAATCAATTTCATCAAAATCAACTATCTGAGGCTTTATGGTGACAAAAAATATCGTAAAGCCGCCTCCTAGTACAAATGATGCTGTACTAAATGTGGTTGACTTACAAAAACACCATATTTTCGCACGTGTTTACTGAGAAGGCTGAAAGTCACTCAAGGGATTCGTTATACCGACCTGCTACACGCAAACATCATTGTTTTACTTAAAATCAACTTTCCTAATGTTTTGATATCGATTTAAGCAGGTAAACTAAGAATATGTTAAAGGGGTCCACTGGACCCCTCCTCAGGTCTCAGAGGGTGTGAAAAAGCTCAGAATTCAACAAGAACTGAATGCCATACCACAGAAAATGTTTCGTGATGCTTTCAGAGACTTCCCGAAGCAATGCCAACAGTGTTTAGATGAGAATGGCGGACACTTTGATAAATGAATGATGATAGAGAGATGAGAATTGATGTCTATAGTAAAGTATCTTTTGTAAATGTTGTTAATGTCTTATTTTTTAAATGAATAAATTACATAAAGGCATGTCACCGCTAATTTTGGGACACCCTGTACATATCATCTGCTACAAAAATCAAATCACACTGTAAGGTAACAACCCTTTTAAATTGACGATACAAAATATCGGTTTTACTATCCAGCACAAATATATATTCCTTTCAAGGAACTTTTTTTAAAATGGCCACATTATTTCAAGTATTAGGAACTTGGCAGATTTAGAGCCGATTTTTAAAACGAGGGCTAAGTTAAGCCGCGGCTCAATTCGCAGTTAGGCCACGGTCTAACAAACTTTCACTTAATAAAACACGACTTTTAAAGCCGCGGGCTAACCCGCGGCTCACTATCTTAGCCGCGGCTTTTGATTTTCTCTTTTTAAAACGAAGCTTCACTTGCACAGCCTAAGCCGCGGCTCTCTTTTTCTTGTCAAAGTTAGACCTCGGCAGAGGCAGGTCTAAGTGCTGGTGAGCTACGGGTTTTCATCCATATAAAGCGGGATTTCGATCATTAAGGACGGAAGTAGAATGAATTACTTGAAGTTGAGACAGCAAATTCGCGAAAGGCAGGAGAGATTTCGATGTTCGACTCCATGTTCGATTAAAGAATTCCAGAAACCTCTTCTCGATATCGTTCTTGATAATTCAATCCAATCAGATAGTGACCTTGATTGAAATAACATCAAGATGACGTCAGAGTTAACGTTTCATCGGTGTGGCTGATGTGTCAGAGATAGACCACGGCTCAAAGCCACGACTTCGGTAGGCCGCGGTTCATCCTCGTTTTATAAATGCAAAGATAAGCCGTGGCCTTTCATGATCCGCGGCTTAACTTAGCCCTCGTTTTAAAAATCTGCCCTATGTCACTTGCCTTCATACTAAGAAGATTCATTGCGAACGGAACACATTTTAATGATTCGAATGAAAATTTTGTGCCATTGTATTGCTCAGTAAGTCAGTAGTTAATGTTTTCGCAAATTCTTGAGAAGTTCAACCTTTTAAAAGTGCTTTTTAAAGGTCAAAGTCAGAGTTGGTCATTTTCGCATCACCGATTCAAGCAACGTCCGCAACTTCGGATATGGGATGCGGTGGCGGGCCACGCGTTGCTCACGACGGGTATATAGAGTTCTCAGTCAAACACATATCTCATGGATTAATACGGGCTCAGTTGTAATTTTCATTATGCTAATTTTTATCATTTTCTTGCTGTAGATCAATTACAGGAATGCAAGTCCAG
Source organism: Prostheceraeus crozeri (assembly GCA_907163375.1). Taxonomy (NCBI): domain Eukaryota; kingdom Metazoa; phylum Platyhelminthes; order Polycladida; family Euryleptidae; genus Prostheceraeus; species Prostheceraeus crozeri. The sequence goes on along the minus strand of CAJQUW010007977.1, from coordinate 67,624 downwards.
GTTGTCACGGAGGGGAAGATAATCAGAACAAATATATTTCTTGTCCTCATTAATTATGGACTAACTTAGCCACAGTGTTGACGTTTCACGACTCCCTATTGTCTTTGTCTTTTGTTAGTGTCCTCTAATAATTTCCATCTTGCTTTGCGGCATAGGAAATAATTTAGACCTTTACTCTTAAGGCTCCTAGAGGATCATTATTTATGAGAATCTTGGCTCTTATCATTGGAAGATACGTCGATGATATGATTGACTTTGTTTTATTTCTAAAAACAGCATACCATACCACAAGACGCACGCAGTTTGACATTTTACCTTGTTACATCCTCTACTACAGCGTCGGTTTCATGTGAATTTAATCAGAACGTGCTGAGTTGATAGACAGTCATCTATTTTTGCCTTTTTCCTGACGTTATCAGCATGAATACAATAGCTACGAATCTTCGAAAACGCGAGGACCTTACTGAGATCTCTATAGAGACTCTGGAAGATACAAAGAAGTCTCCACGAAAATACGGACTGAATAGTCGAACTCAGACTCCGATCAAGTCGGACTTGAGTTCGAGAGCTAACAGCACGTTGTCTGCTAGCAGGTCGAAATATTCACCATCCGAAGGCGACAGCGATTCGAGATTTAGAAAAGTCAACGAAGGACAATTTCCTCGAGCCGGATTTATCAAATATTATGTCCACCATATGCGGAAGAAGAACAAGACAACTTCGATACCAAGAACGCCGGCAAAGATGGAGAATTCGTACATTTTGGAACCCTCTTACATCATTCGTCTGAGTGATATTCAACAAACTGCGCATAGAATTTTGATAAGCTATTTGGGCGGTGTCACACAGTATAACTCAACAGTGTTGGCCCAATTTATGCCCGTCATGGCAGATGACATAAAGTCGAAGATCAAGGAAAGCATTTACATGCCGCGTCATCGCATAATCGTCCATATCACAACTGGGCAGAAATGTAATCAACAATTGTGTGTTGCAAGCAGATCTCTATGGGATTCAAAGATTGACAATTACGTAGATGCAAATTTCGAAAATAACGCCATCTTTGCGTGTGTTGTTGTATTTCTTGTTTGTCTTCACTAAGGTTCATACGTCGTAATGATTGCCAGAAATGATCACTAATAAAGGTAATTTCACAATTCTATTCAAGTGCCTCATAACTTACGCTATGTACATGTACATGCAAAAACCAGGCCTTCGACTGACCGAATATTTGTAAAATATAGTTCCAGAGTTGGAAACGACTTTTATCGCGCAATTTCTGCAAACTTTCACTGACTTGCATGCTGCAGGCCCTGTTGATCAGAGCGCACATCGCATATTGGCTTGCGTAGCTTGGTATTTAAAAGATGGAAGCCGATTCATTCTATTCAAATCAATAAGCTCGAATGTTTATTTCGAATATATACTCGATTCGAAAATTTACAGGCTGGACGGACTGGACCGCGTCGTTGCGGCCGTTGCAGACTGTCGAACAATGCCAGCATTGTGGATATAATAGAGATGTGACTAGTCCGTAATCTTCCAGACTGGATCGAACCGGTGACCGGTGCCTCTCTACCAGCGACCGGTTAAGATCCTGGTTAATGTACATGTCCCTTGTGCTTATTTTTCAAGAGTGATCCGAAATCCAAGTTAGTAGGCCTATCACACTTTTTCATTAACAGTTACCTCAAGTGCATGATCATTCGTCGCAAGTCACGAGGAGGAATCTTCAAATCATTTAAATCATGAAAATTGCCATTGATCTGCAGGGTACGTAAATCCCATGCAATTATCGCCCACTAAAGTACGTCTACATTGTCATGTTGAACTATTAAGAAAGATTGACATACATTATAATGATTTTTCGAAGGAAATGGAATAAGAAAAATGATCAAACATTATTTGAACAGAATACAGCGGAAACGGTAATGACCGGCAAATAATTATTCTGTTCAAATAACTTTTGATTTTTTTCTTTTTCCGTTGTAACCGTGCGTCGAATTGTCCCTTAGAATTAATATAATAATGTCAATTTAATAATATGATTTACAAACAAAGTTAAGCAAGTTTCATGTCTAATCAGGGATCCAATCATGTTTCATGAACTATGTTCCAATCATGAATTCATTGGCAATCAGAGAAACGCAACTGTAGCGATTCGGCATTTTGCCAATTCTACAATATGACAATTATTGTATATGATGCTATTTCATTGTGTACGAAAGGAACATTAGAAAATAGGATGACTCAACAGGTATCTTTTCCTTCTATATTTGTATTTTCCACACTTCTAACGTGTCCGGATCGTCGTAGTTGGCTTTTTCTTACTTTTTCCTGTAGTTTTAGTTTTCACATGTCCATACAAAATCGGAGATGGAAGAAATTTACAGAAAGTTTTGCTTGCGATGTTTCAATCGATCGATTAATGGCACAATTTTGATAGGAGTCGATTAATCGGTTGTTCGTGTCTAACTCGTTGTATTTGTGCGAATTGTAGGCTATACATGTTTCATCATCATAATAGCATTTATTGGTAAACAAATGAAAATGTCAAAGTTATGATAAATGCTGATTGCAGCAAACTTCACAATTGCTGCAACGTATTTGTAATAATTAACTTTAAAATTGTAATATTAAGCTTTGCAAACTGTGAATTTCCTTTGGTGCAACGCAGAAAATCGTTCAGGTGATATGCAGGGTACAAGATATTCAATTTTTGTTTATATGGAGCTAACTGGACAAAGCTTTATTTAGTAGCACTTTGTTTGGTTTCATACTGGTGAAACAAAACGCCAAATTCATGCCATTTCATCGTCGTTTGAACTTGAAGTATGATTGATTTGAGCAGCTGTCATCGTGAAATCAAAGGTATTTTTTGAAAATAGGCTTATTCGATTACTGAGTCGGCACGATTTCCATGCTGCAATTACATATACATTTGAGAACAGCTACATGGAATTGACAGTTAATGAAACATCAGTTCAAAAGTCCTTTCTATAATGTGTTGGTTTGCAGATATTCTCATTCGGCTTGTCAGAACGGACATCGATTTGATTTGGTTGCTCACCTTCTCGAATTCTTTCATGAATTTGAAACTTAATCAATAACTACTGCTCCTACATCATCGATAGCTATTTCTATCAACATATATTAATAAAAACAATTATAACAAAAGTATAAATTTGTGATCCGTGACAGCTACTTTTGATCCGATAAAACAAAACACACTGGAAAGAAAATCACCAATTACACATCAGTAAGAATTTCCAGCTGAGATCTTTATATCCAAAGTGATGTTTTCGGATAATACTACATCTACAACATCAAATTGCTCTTCAAAGCAGGCGTTTCAGTGGATGATTTGCTCACCTCAATCAGTACCGCATACAGAGTGTACTTGACAGTTATCAAGACAGGCACATCAGCCACCCTAACGTCTGCTACAATTAACAGGAAACTGCAGTTGGCGTATTATCCGAAAACACCACTTTGAACACTGGAACGGAAGGCCTATTTTAGAGGAACTTTACAATTCTCTCAAGATGAAACACCGTTTGACTATCTTTATTCATACTAAACCTCTTTGCTCGGATTGATTTCAGTTCGAAATAATTTTCCACACTGAACAGACAAAATGATCCGCCCCGATCTGAAAGCTGACCCTAATGTATCCTCATTATGGATTCGATACTCTTGTCTTTCGTGTTAGCACGTGATAGACTTCAGCTCCATCGAATGATCAAATAGCAAGATTACACAAGAGTGTACGCAATGAGGGTCATCGAGTGATTCTTGTTTATTTCACTGTCATTGCGATCATGGTACACATGCAACAGCAGTTTCATGATTGCACTATGAAATATTCACTTTGGCTCGATAGCAACAGATGATAACGTCATTTTTGTATACAAAATTAAGGAATTACATTATACCTGCCGCAACTTCACACGCAGATGGTTAGTTATGCAAACTTTCAGACATGTCTTATTAAGTTACTCATCCCATCCGGACTTGATATCGCACGACCCACCTGACGACCTGAATAGATTGTGTTTCACGACGGTCACATAAGACCGTATTCCACGACCATGCTCTTGTATTTTAAATGCGGCTTCTATTCGAAGACTGAACTATTGAGTTCATGAGACTGAACTTTCGTATAACTAAATTTTTGAGTTTATGATTTCCTTCCCGATGTTTAAGTGAAAAAAACCGCCTGCGTCGGCTACATTGTTGATGAGTCGTAATACGGCAAGGGAGAAATCGAAAAAAGAAATGAGAAACATTGTCCAGGAGCTCGAGACGCAAGATTTGGAGGAAATATAGCTAGAAACTTTTCTTGGGTGAGATACAGCATTGATCATTTTGTTTTTATTCATCATTTTATATCAATTTATATGAGTATATGCTAGGCTATTATCGATTACCGGTGTGTCATTTCTTGTATTATTTTGATAAATAAATATAGCGCCCAAGTGTAGTCCCTTTTCAAGATGACAACGAAAATAGATTCCTCAAACAAGTCTTATTCAATAATCATCAAGATCTCCATGCATCTACATGCAAAAGTCATGATCTATCATGCTGATTATATAGAATTCAAGCAATTATGATCAGCAAATCTGTAAAAGCGACTTTTAAAGACTTATAGGCGCCTACTATTGTCATAATCGGTGGCAATCGTTTCATAATAAAGCTCGTAAATTTGATACAAATTGACATGTTTGCACTATTCGAGAAAATGCAGTGGTCCTTACGCAGATATAGAACATGCACACGCTTACTTGGAACAAATGTAAAAAAATCAATGAAAACCGCTGAAAGATTTTCAACACTTTTCATATAGATCAACTACACATCAATTTATTAAGAACAATTAATTTGAAAGCAAATTGAATTTCTAAAGTTTGTCAAAGTGCTGTATGCCAACGGAGATGCAATAACATAAAAAGTTGTTAATAACTCCTCCATCAGAATAGGTAAAACAATTTATTTAATTATCGGTTTATACTTGATGTAGGCCTGCAGGGGAAACCCGAAGTATTTTATTACTGAATCTTGATTGCGACTCAGTCCAATCAGGAATCACCTAGCTGACATGATACCATAACGTAATCACTGTTGGCTGCTTTTGAAACCTACAAAAAAGGAATTTTAAGAGAAATTATAAACATGGGCCTATCATTTGCTCTGCCTTAATGCAATATAAGATAAATTGTTTAAATTTAATGTTCAGAATTGAAAATGATGCATTCAAGACGTACTCCATCAGTTGCAAAATTATATTTCATCAAAATTTCTTTCTTTTGCTAAAGCTTAATATAATTGTGCTACTGCTTACCATGCATGAGTTTATAAGTAGTAAAAAATATTTCACATTAAAAACAAATGGAATTTCATTTTCCCTCACATTCTGATCGACATTGCTGATGACTTGTCGATAATTTGCTGATAGTTTGAATATACGACATATGCCATTGCAAAAGATGTGGAAAACACCAATGAAATCCCCAATCGAGTCAAAGGATGTTTTTGAGCAGAATGACTGTCAATATTCGTTGATATGGCAACGAAAGGTTTTATTGGGTTTAATGCTGACATGCAGATTTTTCAAATCCTAAATTGAAATTCTCCATGTTTTGCTAGAGGCATTCTCGCAAACCTTCCAGAATTCCTGTCCTTCTCCGGAAATGTAGTAGCCGCAGCACTTCAAACTCGATGCGATTCAGAGTCGGTGACGAAAAAGTCAATATAGCCCTCATCTTCAAAATTCTTCCATGATTATCTTAAAACTATTCCCATTCCAAGTCCATCCATAACTAGACTGCTCGCTTGTCTTTACCAGTCCATCTCAGATTCATTTAAATCTCTTCTGTTGCGTCAAGACATTTTCCTCCAAAGTAAAGCTTCCCTTATAGAACAGTAGCTTCGTTTTCAATGTCAATGCCTTGAAGGCATCTACATGTACATCTGTTAAATTGGTACTTCTATTCTTCCCCCCCCCCACTTTTCTGTTGCTGACACCCACGAGTGTTGCATCGTCAACGATCTTCTCTTGCACCAAAGGGCAGTCTCACTACCGTCGCAAAAGCGTTGAGTGTGTAAAGCTCCTCTTATCTGACTTGTAGAACATTTACAGCCTCAGAATTAGACGACTGCTTGTCATTTGTCTGTATACAACAATCGCACCAAGTTCATGATCACAGCTGTATCTTGTATTCTGACTGAGAATCCAGAGAATCAATCCTTCATCCCAGGGCTCAAGTAAGACTTCTCAGTCGTGTTGTAGCTATCACTCAGTGACAGATGAAGTCTATTCTAAATCCAATTTGAAAAAGTTTGACGACATTTGATGAATTTGGAAAAATTGAAAAATGTGATGTGGGAGCGCAAAAGTACTGCTCAATGGACGCATATTTCAAAATTTCGTTTTTCAATTTCGGGCAGCCGACGTGTGAAATTTTGCGATTTGCTTAATTAAGATTATTATAATACAATAGAAATCAGTTAAATGATGGAGCTGATTAGAACCTCGGAAATAATTGGTGCTGTCTGTTACAGACGACTTTTATATGTCGAATATTTCATATAAGTTGTAGTGTTCATTAGATAAGCGGGAATTTTGCTCATGGTTGAGAAGTCAGGAAGTGCGACCATGCTTCCACTCTAGGTCTACTCACACAGTCCTTTCAGCTAAGAATGAGTCTTCATATATTTCCTTTGCCTAAGTGGGAGTATCTTTTTGGGAATACGTTTGTTCTGAATCCCATTTGTCAATATTTTTCAATTTACAAATGATTTCAATTCTTACCGCGGATTCATGGGGAGATGAAGAACCTTCAAAGCAGTGAAGACTGCGTTCCTTGATTGCAAAGATCAAGATGCAGGGCAACATTTCGAGTTACAGTAGCACTGGAATTAATTATTTGGAGCTTCAATCAGAGAGAGAGTCGCAGTCACATTCTATCATATAGGACTCTGAACTATAGCTATAGACCAAGTGCCCTTCGACATACAGCTTTGATTACCTCCGGTTATCTCCACCTGACTAAAGCGAGCTGGTGGAGCTACATTTTTCAAAACAATTTTTAATCGCACTCTGGCGCCTTTAAAGCATCCTGCTGGTTGAAAGTACAATTAGAATCTACTTATTTTGATAATTTTTTCCTGCTTTGCGGTCAACGTCGCTTTGCAAACGTTTGCAAAATGTGCAATTAGCCTTTAATTTGTTAAGTGGGCTGGATCGACTCCATCATGGAACTAATAATGGAAGGTTGCACCGAATTGTAACATGTCTTGTGAATCTGATCTGTAGGAGTTTTTCGGTGCTTCTAATCAATCTATTGAATTTTAAAGAAAATTTTAAGCCAACTGTAAAATTGTGCATAGTTGATCAACTTTCTCAGAATATTATTGATAAATGGATAAGCAGACACTGCACATACAGTTAGCCTACAACGAACTATGTTAGTCTAAAAATTCTATATATGCTCGCATCAATCAGACTTTCATTGAGTTGAGGATAACAATCTGACTGGCTCGTCTTTGAATAGGTACTATCACCGCAGTCCTTATGCTTTTTTTCTATGGGTCATAATAGGCCTACTGGAAGTTGCAGAAGCCAGCAGATACTGGACATTATCTTTTGTTCTTTCAGCGCAAGAATTCAATTTTCATCTGGGGTTGCATGATTGCTCGCGGTGAAATCTGACTCCATCATTATTGTCACATTTCCTCTTCAAAGCCAAGATGATACAGGATATGATTGCATCTTATGTGGAAGTTTCAACTGAATTTCCGTTTCAGTACGTGTCTTTGTATATTTGATTTGTGATGGCTTTCAACAAGCGCATTACTTACTTGCATCAAGGCTGTCGAGATATAGCTACTATAAATAGTATATTAATATCTGCCTGCATGTGCTTACAGAAAATTTGCAATAACATGTAGAGATTGTCTGAATGATATACGATAAATCATAATCTTCAATATTGTTCCTACATTTTATGTGCATACTTTTGGCATTGCGGCCTGTTGTTTGCATTGTGAAGTTGGTAATGTTACTCGGAGGTGGAGTCCTATTAGAATGACTGGACACGCATCCCTGATTTCAATGCATTCATGCAGTCCCACATGGAATGATGCACAAATATCTTACCGAATAAACAACGATAAAACGAAATATTGTGTACATAATAACTTTATTTGCATATTTTAATCACATGTCAGAAGACTCATTCATGTGTAGATACAGATGATGCTTCATGTTATTTGTACAATTCAGATAACCTTCTTTCAAGAACTCTGAACCGATGTAGGACATTTTCTCTACGAAGTTGAACATCGTTATATTGAATATATCATGTGTTGTTCTGAACAGACGGGTAAGTCATCAGCATTTTCCGTAATTAAATGAAAACTGGTTAGTTAGTGATAGCAGTGCTGAAAATGTGTGATAATTTTGCTTCAAGAGGTATTTTGGAAATTTAGTTTGTCCGCTTAATGAATCTAACATTTTAACATGAAATCTTAGCTTTCTGTTTATAATGGCAACTTCTGGTGCGGAAAATTGCTAAGTTTACAATTCAGTTTATTGCTTTACCCATTCAGCTTTTATTTGCAGTAAATGCATAATAATTTCCTAGACAATTTTTCACATGTTAAATATAACCAAAAAGAGGCAAATTTCTACGGGCACTAGACGCTTTATTTGATTTGTGCGAGCTTTCGGCTATCCGCCTTAATCATGCACATAAAGTGATGGCAAGTAAAGAAGATCGCAAACAGAATTTACACTAAAATCAATAAATCATTAAAGATAGATACTGAACGTCAAAGGTCAAAAGGGCAAAGCAAGTATACTACTAAAAAGAAAAATAGTAGGGTAAAGAAATAATAAAAAATTGTTACAGAATGTTAAGCTGCACACCTTTACAATTGTTCATCAGCTTGGAAGAGTCTATGCTGTTTATATATAAAGATTCAAGTATGGACCTCTTTTGATAGTTCTTTATGCCGGAATGAATGATTTTCCACTTAACTGTCGGCTGAGTACCTGGATGTTTTGTAATAAAATGCTCCCGAACAGCAGAATCAGAGGAATTTAAAAACAAATGCTCGTTAAGACGAGACTTGATGAGACGTTTAGTTTGTCCAATGTAAATTTCACCACATAAATTACAATTAATTTGATATATGACGCATTTTGAGAAGCACATATTGCGTTTATCAGACATGGGACAGAATTTGCAATTAGCATCACACTGCAACTTCTCTTTAGGTGGATGAAAAATTCGCTTCAATGATTGTCCACCGTAAAACCATGGGTTCACCAAGTCTTCGATTCCTAATCTTTTCAAGAACGAAGTGTACCCGCGAGAAAATGAGTCGTGGGCACCTCGTCAAAAAGTCGTGGGCCACGTGAAAATATGGGGGCCAACAACTTTTTCGAAAATGGCTTATTTGGAAGTAAAAATGCATGATCATGTCAATTTGCGACCATTCTCTTCAAAAAATGACGTGAAATGTGATCTCTTAAAGTCGAGGGTTGGCCCCCCAATTTTCACGGTTCTTTTTGACGGTGGTCGTGGGTCGGCCCTTAAGTTCACATGAGCTCTAATTTTGAATAAGAACGACCCCAGAGTTGTCACACACATTGATCAGCGAATTTGTTGTGATTTCTAAGAAAAACGTATCTCTGATGCTAGTGGACTGGTCCAAAACTGTCATCGATCGGCTATCTGGCATATCTAGGCAAGTTTTTCCTTGGAATAAATAACCTTAGCTCTCATTTCTCTCAGTGATTTTCGCTACATGATGAATTCAATCGTGAAATGTTGCGATAAACATTTTTGGTTGCGATACTTTATACATTTGCATGACGCATCGATGGCAATGCAGGTAATTAGCCTACTCAAAATTCTTGACTTACCCTGAACTTCATATCATTCCTTATATCATTCTGACCATTATTCTGACTATGCCTGAATTTCAATGCTTGTCAATTTTTTCGTCAATCAAGGTTGCAAGTTGTATTATTGTTCATTCATTAAATTGTGAATGAATGGAAAAATCCTCAATGAGTGTTGCATAATATCTCGGTCGCTTCAAGCCTGTTATACAGTGAGGGAGAGAAGGGAGAGAGAATTCTATTAATAGAAGCGCGCTCTGTCCAGTCCAGCCCGATAACAGATAACATTCTCGTGCGCCTTCGATAGCGCAGCGCAATTAGAAGATCATATTTCAACTCGAGGGTTGAAATAGAGGTCATCGCTTCATTTCACAAAGAGAAATAGCGCGGAATAATCTAGACGTTTCATTTGTGTCTTGTTCGAGCTGCCTGACTGACACCTGTGGACATCGCTGTGTAAATTGATTGATCTAAATAATGGATTATAAATCAAATTACAATATAGAAAATGCGAGGAATATCCTGAGCCGAAAATATTGATAGAACGGATTACTTATCAAACGAAATTCGTATCAGGTAAGTCGAATGAAGTGATGATAGATAAATTTAGTAAATATTAGCGGTTAACGCGCACTACACATTATACCAATCACTGAATTAACTGAAATATTTACACAGATAACTTTTGAATTAGATGTGATGTAAAAAGTGTTCCTCTGGTTATAAATGTTTGACTATAGGTAAAGCAAGCCAATAATTCACGACCATTCAGATCGAATCGTGCGGACAGACTGACATCGTAAACGAATCGCTTTGTATGAATACAGTAAATCCAGTCGAAGCTCGTTAATTCGGACACGGACAATTAAGACTTCGGGCAATTAAGATCATACGGCCGCGGCATTTTTTAGTGTATTTGGCGGCTTATATAAGTTGCTTTTGAATTCAGATTTTCAATAATTAAGAGATAGAAAACCTGGTATTTATGCTCTTAATTATCGAGCTTTGACTGCAAGATACTTTGGACAGCGTTGGCGCTAACTGATGGTTCGCTGCAATGAGATAAAGTCAATTCTGGCGACGTGACATTAGACGGGCAAAATCAATCAATACGGCATGTGAAAACCAATGAAACAGATTAAGTTAACAAAGGACTTTAATTGATTATCTTTAATAAGTAGGAAACACCGTTGTACTTTTATTAAAGATATTCAATTAAAGTCCTTTGTTAAGTTAATCTGTTTCATTGGTTTTTGCATGCCGTATTGATTGATTTTGCCCGTCAAATGTCACGTCGCCAGAATTGAATCGAGCTTTGACTGTATGTACAAATTCATTTTTATACTGATTCGTGCACAGATATTCTGCTATTACTGTCCTGTTTCATCTACCGCTTTATCTCTACTGCGTTGACAGCCATGTTGATATGCATTGAATTTTCGGAACTTAGCAATGTACAGTCTGCCCTGACGATACGACCTACATGGTCTTGATATAATCCCTTGCTTTACATACAACAGTATTTCGAAGAGCTTCTCAAATTATCATCAGACATCCAACCGTGTTCTCAGTAGATATTCTGTATCTAACAAATGAAACGAAAGCGCTGAATTATTTAAGAATTCTCAAATCTTCGGTTATTGATTAAGCCTATCTCTATAATACAGAGTGGATTACATTACAAACAACCGTGTCCTTTATCAGCTTTAAACTCGAACGTAATAATATCCTCCTATGTATAATTGTAATATTTGATATTGGTCGATCGATCAATTTTTCAGTCTGTCTTCGTGAGATTTTATTGCCAACCCAACAACATTTTTAATGAAATCCGTTTCATATGCTTGGGATAGTATGGCGGCCTATAACACTCCTGATCGCCTCTCTGCAGACAAATATTTCCTTTTTATAATTGCAGGGTTATATGATCATCCAATTATGCCGTGTGAGTGATATTATCATTTTTTTTATAAACATTAACCTAAAATTATGAAGCAACAGCTAAGGAAACAACTTCTAAAGTTGTAATGTATAGGCTATTTCTAACAATGATATTGCATAATCTTGAGAACCTTCTTTCATATTTCAGACGTCATGGTCTTCAGTCTTCGCGGAACTCGTCACTGCCTCCGAATGTTTCGGTTCTAATAGAGTGTTAATATTTTTCTATTAGTACATGGAACACTTAGTGGAGTGACACTATCGACCTGCGCGAATAAAAATCTAAGGTAGGTTCAGTAGTTTTCAGATTTATGCCACTTGCCACCCTTCTTGCGTTGTACTTTTTAGTAGTACAACGCAAGGGGGGTGGCATTTTTTTTGGAAAGTCAAGGGCTGGCCCTCGGCTTTTTGACGACTTTTCGAGGGACTCGCCCTCGTCTTTTAGTTGTGGGCCGGCCCTCGAGGGTCCGCGGACTTATTTTCTCGCGGGTAGTGTTTTTTAGTGACTTCATCAACGTATGGACACTTGATGTAGGCTCTAATAGTATCTGGAGGCTTGTTGAGGGGATCAGACTTTCTTCGATTGTATAGTCTGAAAGAGGAGTCAACAAAGCGTTTAGGATATCCGTTTCTAGAGAATTTTTCCTTTATCAAATTAAAAGAGTACACTTTGTTCTCTTGTGTGGTAGATCTGTAGTCAGCTCGTCTAATCTCACCGAGAACAATGCCCCTTTTGCTTGATATAGGACAGTTTGAGTTCCAGTGTAAAATAGCTCCACTATGAATCGGCTTGCTGAACAGTCTGGATTGGAAACAACAACCATCGAAATATATGTCGCAATCAAGAAATGGAAGAAAACCATCAGTATTAGGCAATTCCAAAGTAAATGCAATACATGGATTCAAATTATTAATAAATGAAAGTATTTCTTGGCTGGAAATATCTGCTGCCCAAACACAAAATACATCATCAATGTAACGCCGCCATAGTATCTCTGCACCATTATTTACATGGATTATCTTGAATTTGACATACGCGAAAAGTTTGGTGCAGAGATACTATGGCGGCGTTACATTGATGATGTATTTTGTGTTTGGGCAGCAGATATTTCCAGCCAAGAAATACTTTCATTTATTAATAATTTGAATCCATGTATTGCATTTACTTTGGAATTGCCTAATACTGATGGTTTTCTTCCATTTCTTGATTGCGACATATATTTCGATGGTTGTTGTTTCCAATCCAGACTGTTCAGCAAGCCGATTCATAGTGGAGCTATTTTACACTGGAACTCAAACTGTCCTATATCAAGCAAAAGGGGCATTGTTCTCGGTGAGATTAGACGAGCTGACTACAGATCTACCACACAAGAGAACAAAGTGTACTCTTTTAATTTGATAAAGGAAAAATTCTCTAGAAACGGATATCCTAAACGCTTTGTTGACTCCTCTTTCAGACTATACAATCGAAGAAAGTCTGATCCCCTCAACAAGCCTCCAGATACTATTAGAGCCTACATCAAGTGTCCATACGTTGATGAAGTCACTAAAAAACACTACACTTCGTTCTTGAAAAGATTAGGAATCGAAGACTTGGTGAACCCATGGTTTTACGGTGGACAATCATTGAAGCGAATTTTTCATCCACCTAAAGAGAAGTTGCAGTGTGATGCTAATTGCAAATTCTGTCCCATGTCTGATAAACGCAATATGTGCTTCTCAAAATGCGTCATATATCAAATTAATTGTAATTTATGTGGTGAAATTTACATTGGACAAACTAAACGTCTCATCAAGTCTCGTCTTAACGAGCATTTGTTTTTAAATTCCTCTGATTCTGCTGTTCGGGAGCATTTTATTACAAAACATCCAGGTACTCAGCCGACAGTTAAGTGGAAAATCATTCATTCCGGCATAAAGAACTATCAAAAGAGGTCCATACTTGAATCTTTATATATAAACAGCATAGACTCTTCCAAGCTGATGAACAATTGTAAAGGTGTGCAGCTTAACATTCTGTAACAATTTTTTATTATTTCTTTACCCTACTATTTTTCTTTTTAGTAGTATACTTGCTTTGCCCTTTTGACCTTTGACGTTCAGTATCTATCTTTAATGATTTATTGATTTTAGTGTAAATTCTGTTTGCGATCTTCTTTACTTGCCATCACTTTATGTGCATGATTAAGGCGGATAGCCGAAAGCTCGCACAAATCAAATAAAGCGTCTAGTGCCCGTAGAAATTTGCCTCTTTTTGGTTATATTTAACACTTGAATCCGGGCACGTGGAGAACCATCTCATTATCAACAATTTTTCACATATTTTTTGTATAAAAAAACCAATGAGATTGCTTGACTCTACATATACGTCAGAGAACCGATAATACACATGTGATGTTTATAATGATGATCATGATGACATTATAAAATTCCTTTGCTTACAAATGTTTCTGTTACAAATATTGAGTTTTGATAACATCAGCAGAGGGAACCTTCCAATCATGACATATGCAGATTGTCCCTCACTCTTCAGTGAAAATGTTTCTATTCCCGCTGGCCTTCTGAGCGGATTAGATAGGCCCATTGAATGAATTTTTACACAGGCATCTCCAAGCGGAAAATAATTTAGTGAATATTTTTCGCTTCACTTTATTTCAGATTATTTCAATGGGCAATTCAATGCAGAGAAAAGTTGTCCTACATCTTCGTCATCATATTTGAAGGTTTCTACATAACAAATGATTTAAAGAGCTAAACTATACATGTATATACAAGTTCAGGGCCTGAAGATGGCTCGCTTAAAACGATGATTACCTTCTATACATTAAAATGCAACAATGACGATATTCAGCGAAAATCAGCTGTTGTACATTCTCTTTCTGATGCAGTAAACAACATCTCCGATGACTAGATAAAATTTGCAAAATATCTTGGAAGACCGATTCAAGTTTGATATTGTAACACAGGATTGGATAGTCCAGGATGAGCAGGGGCAAGAGCACTCAAACTGTTTTTATACCAGTCAGCCTCGTGGGATTCCTGAAACATAAATATTCAAGATTAGAGTATATTGAAGTCAGTTATGACACTTCATGTAAATATTTGTGTTTTTTTATTGAATATTGACATGCTTGCATGCATTAACTTGATCACCTTGATGTACAGGCCTGTTCATCAGTTCTAGCGCCACACATGATCGTCTCATGAATGGTGCTAGCTAATTCAGGTTGATCACTAGATTAGTTGGACAAACATTTGGAAAACCGGCTGTATGTAACGTGAAGCGGCATATAAAGTGATTAATTTAAATTATTTTATCGCTGTGCGTCAAGAGTCAAGATACATTCAAGGTCATCGACTGTAATCAATCTTTGAATTTCAAAAAGCTACATGCTAAAAGTGTTGGTTAAAAAGGAAAACCATGGTTGATTTCAATTAAAAAATGGAATATTCAACTCGCTTTTGGATCCCCTATCAGTATTTATAGTCAATATCATTGCTTTTTGATATTTCTGTGTTGTTAATTCAGACATCAATTCTCTTCTTAAATCTGAAATATGAATTCAATGGAAGCTATGGTCAACAAAATTGCTGTCATGACAAAGTACACTTGCTGTCTCTTTTGTGAGATTCTCTCTGAATGTGGCTATTCCACAAGTATCTTTGTGTTCTACAGAATTTAGTGAAATTAATTGCTTAATGATAGAGAACAATACGCATTGAAAGGGAAACTCCAATTTGTATTAATTGGATGGAAACAGGAATTTTAATAGTCACACAAGAGATCATTTAAGACAGTTGCTGAGACGTCATTCTGTGATAATCTGCCATTTACTCTGTGGCCACGTTTTGCATAAGCTATGTTGTGGGAAGGAGATCGAAACAATTAAAAACAACTGCATGAACACAATTCATATCAAGCACAGTTGTCATACAAAAACGTTCTACAAAAACGTCTCCAAAACATTAAAATATCTCCCTACGTGCCAACGATATAGGCTGTTATGTGAAAGGTAATGTTATCTTCACTACCGTCGTTAGTGCTACCTACGTACAACCTATGTGAAATGTCAACTCTAACATTTTACACGGAGAATTCTGATCATGGTTATCGTAAATAGCATAGAAATCTGTCATTACTGCCATTCATTCTGAAGTTCATACTTGATTATAACCAGAGTATGTATATTTGGTAGACTTGCAACTCAGCATCAATTAAATCCCCATGTGCATGCAGTCGTGTGTACCATTACTAATTTATCGAACAAGAGAAGTACAGATTGTTTCACAGAATTAAATGTTTTGTTTATTTGCTTCGGTTTGCTAGAAGTGTGATTTATTCGAAATCGGCGGCACATCGAGGAACTTAGTAAGTGGGGAAAAAGGAATTCCTAATACATTACAGAGATAGGAAAAAACGTCGTGCGTCGCTTGCGGATTAATGTGAGTTCCAGCAAAGTGCTTCGTTTGCCACAATTCCTTCAGATTCGAAGAATTCAGATCTTTACGCGCAAGTTTTCTCCATAATGTTGGCCCTTCCGATCATTATTAAAAAAAAGTAGCAGGCGTACGAAAACTAGTTCACTTGATGATTTCACGTCCTCTCCTCGGCATTTCTCACTGTATAGTGCATACGCTGAATCGAATCTTAGCCAAGATGTGTGTTTTGTTTTGGTGTGTGCGAAGTGATATCACCGCACACACGAATCTCTCACTGGCTCTGGTGTCCTCTGCTGACAACTTGCTGTTTGCCATTTCCAATAGCAAGCGATGCACGAATTATCGATTCGAGAAGGAGCAAGTTGTCTAATTCTGTGATGTGCCATTTCGATTCATCGATATTAAGGCTTCATATAACCCTTCCTTTCTAGGAAACCGAAGCGCGCGCTGATGAATCTAATTCTGTGATATCTAATAGACTAGATACTATACCAATATCAATCAATTACCAATATTTGAAATTTACTATATTCCAGTTATGATATGCACTGTCATAGAAATCCAATAAATAAAGTACTCGAACCTGCAAATACATTGAAAACAATGCTGCGTCGTGAAAGATTTTCGGTTGTTTTCATTTCTCTTTGAATATAAAATCATTTTGATAAAGTAATTAATAATAAACCAACTTATGGGCATAATCTGCAACTATTGCAATCTTCAGTGATTTTATTATTCTTAAGACCTAGCAATATTGACATACCTGGCCTAACAGCTGAAACTAACCCAATAATACCCAAGGTAATGAAATCTCAAAATTTCGTCAGGATATTACTGATATACGAAGTAGGTCACTAAGCATCTAATAGTTCAAATATCATAGATCTAATAGTATCTTCATCATTAACTATTATTTTGAGTGCCGCCCTATTTTAAGGACGGTAGGCACAAGGGGAGATGCAGTTAAATTGCTATGATATTTGCCTGCAATAACGTGCTATGGAAGCAGTTTTTATTAAATGATGATGTATCTGCATTTACACTGCTGAAAGATAAATGTATGCTTTAAATGGACAAATTAGACTTGTGAACAGATTGAAAAATTGCCGATCCACTGCAAATGATTGGAAATTAGTCAATATTTTGAAGATCTTTACGATTTTATGCATAGCTTTGTGACTTTCTTCTGTCAAAAGCATATAATAGACAGTACAATAAGCGTACTAACTCATAACACATTGCTTTATTGTTGCTTTAAGGATTGTGAACGGTTTAACGGTGTCTGTTTCGAAACATTTTGATAGATTTCGTTGGGCCTACTCTTAGTCACAGCTTGGCCTGTTCGTGCTGGATGTCGACCGTACGATAGGAAGTCAGGTATACACAGCTACTGTCATTCCAACAGTAAATGAGAATCGGCATTGCTTGTTTGTTATGATTTATCTGCTTTTTATTCTGTACTTCCCTTCTTTATCGCGATAGAGTATTCGATTGAAGCTTTTTGCAATATATTAGGCCCTATTTGCACGTGTGCAGGCCTTTTTGAGTTGACATGCACCATGCCATGATATCCAAATAGAAGTTGCTATCCATGGATATTATATGCGCTTGACATCATGTCGACTATAGCTTTTTATCATAGAAAAGCATCTTTTTAGTTAAATTACCGCAATATACACGTTTATATATATATATATTTCAAGTATGTAAAGGATGAACTTACTGAAAAATTGGTAACTCAAGTGCCCACCGTCCTAAAAAAGGACGGGTTGAAATCATTCTAAAATATTTTTAATATAACATTGCATATATTCCAACTCAATGCATTTATCAGTAATTTAGGGTGATAAAAAAATATCATTTTAACGATGTCCTATAAAGCTAGTTGCAAGTGATCATAAACACCTACTTTTTTTCTTTCATACAAAGCCATTTTTCAGCTTTGAAAATCAAAGGTATTAAAATGAAATTATTTTTGCATGACAAGAACATGATCTGAGGAGACTGATGAAAATATTCCATTTGGGTATAAATCATTCAACACATGTCGGAAAAATGAGAAATAAGTCAAAAATTTTGCGCCATGCATATCATCGTTGCATATCGTTGTTATACATATCGTTGTACACTGTGTAGTATCGTCACATTTTTACTCAATAAAAAGTCAATGAATCTGCTTCAGTTTTTACTATGTTATCAACAAAACATTGAAGCATAAGAAATGTATTATTTCAGCAGAGGCGCATTTTTGTTACCATAGGTATAGGTGCATGAAATTCAGCAAATTTTGAAATAAAAAACATTGTATTTCACTCTCGATGGCTTTGGAGGTCATAGAAATTATTGAAATGAGTTTGAAATGCATTGTTGCCCGGCATTGGGGGGCATGTAATGCACCATTATGCGCCCGCCAATTTCACATAGAATTCTCACCGAACCAGATAGCCATGAACCGTCGTTCGTCAATCCAACTTGAGAATCCATTAATGAATGAATTGGTAAATGGATATTTCAAATCATTTTTTAGATAGAAATCTGAATTACAAATCCATTCACACTTGCAAACATTGACAGACTTTCAAACTTTTCATGAATTAAAATCTATTGAGAGAGAAAACTTTCATAGATTTCAATGAAAGTCAATCAAAGATTTCTTCTTCCTCCCATTATCTGTGACTAACAGCATCAAGAATTGCAATATTCATAGACTTTTCAAGAGTTACATACAATAGTATTATATCATGGATTTTGCGGGCAGAAATATCAGACAGTTTCGGCTGCTGACGTAGCCTCGTCCATGTCTGATATTACTGCCCTAAAAATACATATAATGCTACATGATTTTTTTAAACAAAATCATCGATAAAATAAAATCTGACAGAAAAAATGGTATACTTCAAAGGAATTTTAAATAGAAGTTAAAGCTACTTAAATGACAACTTTGCTTGACGCATTTTTTTTTAAAGTTCTCGTTACAAAGAAATGATATTATATTCATTAAATACACATTCGGTTTTACAAAAATCGATATAGTGAGAACAATAGTCGATCAATTAAGTTCATATTTTGACTAAATACCAATGAAATGGTATTTAATAGATTCCCATCAGGTTTGCCATGGGCGCATTTTTCTATCCTATTTTCCAGGTTATACTACTTGCAAGGATTATGAAAATTAAGAAAAGTGGGCAGATTTCAATAACTAGTCGATTGATTTTTCTGCAAGTTTCAGAACTAAATCTATATAGTTCAAGGAACATATTCTGAAGTTTTCAGACATGGCTCAAAAAATTGACTTGCTTCTCATTTTCAGACATGTGTCACCTAAATCAAAATGAAACTTTGAAATAAGTGACAACCTGTCAAGAATGATGTGTTAGGAACCGTCCTTAAAAAAGGACTATGGGCACTGATGGGTTAGCATCAACAAACATCTGTTGTCCATTTAGTCCCTTTAATTAAAAACAAAGTGAATTGTCGGATTTCTATGAGTATCCATCCATAAATCGCGCACTTACTAAGTTGGCGTACTGACACGTCATTTGTGCGGAATGATGAGTGGGCATAGAAGGTAGCGGCGTTGGCCCCATCGTTCCAGGGACCCCCATTCCTGAGAATTGGGACATGGTGGCGTAAGTAGGAGGCTGCATTTGTGGATACCGAGCTTGCATAGTGTTCGGACCACAGGGATAACCGGGATAGCCAGCAACGGTCGTTCTTGTGGTTGCGACTGCTGGTGAATGATACACACCTCGCATCATTGAATTGCATGGTGGAACAACAGGAGTGAGCTGCTTCGCCAGCTGTTTTTCTTGCTTCCGATATTTTGCTCTTCTGTTTTGGAACCACACCTGAAATAAGGATTTAAATAATGGATTGGAAGCGTTCGGTACACATTTGAGTGATTATGACGATTTTGTCTTTATCGCAAGAATCAGATGATCAATAAAAATAAGTTCTTTGAATACAAACGTCTCAAAAAGATGAAATCACACGGCGAAATTTTGTGCTTTCTCAGACAGTTCACGTCGTCAGGACAAACAGCTTTGACCTGGAGACATGTGTGTGGATCTGGTTAGCCTATTCGAAGCAATCGTGAACATCAACATTAGTACACGAAAGAGCTAGCCTCAGGAAATACCTTAAAGATGGACAGTTGGCTACCTAGCAGTGTAAAATCAAATTTCGTAAAGCAAAGTATTTTGAGCGCCCATGACAGTGTAGTGAAACACTCAGTAAAGATATGGTGACTCAGTCGGAAAAGCAACGCTTAAATACACTTAAGGCTAGCGGATATAGTGAAAAAGGATTTTGTCATGGCAAAGAGACCAACTAGGAAAAATAACAAAGACAATACCGACAAGTGCGTTTTAAAATTACCCAACATAAGTGATAGTTTAGTAAGGAAAATCAATTACTTAATTCGTAAACATAAATTTAATGTGCGGT
Organism: Prostheceraeus crozeri; assembly: GCA_907163375.1. Lineage (NCBI taxonomy): Eukaryota > Metazoa > Platyhelminthes > Polycladida > Euryleptidae > Prostheceraeus > Prostheceraeus crozeri. The sequence continues at coordinate 46,881 of CAJQUW010007977.1, read as the reverse complement.
TTGTAAGTTGCGTTATGTCTTGAAAACCAAATCAATAATAAAGAAGCATGATAATTGTAAAATATGTAACCAGATACCAGAGAAATTTAACTGTGAAAGGACTTGCGTGGTTTATCAATTCACGTGTTATAAATGCAATGTACAGTACATAGGAGTGTACGAGTAGCCTACATAGGGAAAACTTCTCCTATGTAAGATATAATGAACACTGCAATAGTATTGAAAACAAAAATAGTGCAAGTGCTTTGTCAGATCACACCAAAACTTGTGACGTCAGAAGCATAGAAGATTTTAGCGATGAATATTTGAGATGTCTGAATGATTCGGTTGAAACAAGTTTGGTGGAAAAGTATTCTGCCATTGACAAAGGGTCTGGACCCGAAACGTCTGGCGAAATTTTTTATTCTTTATTCATTTTACTTGGCATTATACATATCGAGAGAGATTTGAATCAGTTTTGCATTCGCATTGAATTATGATCCTCCCGCCCTCTGCCATATCATATAAACTGGTTGAACGATGAACATTTGATTCACCTGATGATGCGCACAGGTTGTGCGTTTAATAAATTCTTCGTCGATTAACCGGAATTTTTACATTCAACAACTCTTGAAGCAAATAAAATTCCAAAAGCAGTTTTCAAAACCCTGATTAAAAGAAGGAAAAGTTCATAACCGCCCAATACCCTCGTTCTTCATGTGTATCGTGGTCTGAGTGAAGGCGTCTTGAAGCGTGGATACAACAAATTTCAGATGTGAAATACTTGCTATAATTCAACAGTCTTGACCGATAATTAATTATGCCTCGATGATAAGCAGCAATCGTCATGAATATTCCCTAAACGGTCAGTTCCCTATCTGTACACCCATCTAATTCACACTGACGATTAGTGTTTGTCATCGTTCACATTTTATTGCGAAAACTAGGCAGATTGAACAATGAAAATGCCAGGTGTCGTAGTGTTGGGAATGTCCAATCGGATCTTAAGAGGTTGAAAGACTAATTAAGACAAAGTGAGCAAAAATCTGCGTTTGATTGCCGAATGATTTGTATCACTATATTTACTCTACCGATAGTAAATTCCGTAATTCTTGACAAGCAAAGTATTGTCTTTATTATTGACGACAGATTGCGTAATCGGAATTAGTCTCCATTGTTGAAAGGGTCTCCCGAGAATTATCTCACAACTGTAATCCACCACATTCTGAGAAAATTAAAGAATTAATATTGATAATATTGACCGACTGATTTATGGGCATAAAGAATTAAACACCAATTGTTTGATAGCAAAGTGTGTGAAAATCATAGTCAAGTTTTATAATTTCTAAAATAAAAATGCCACTGTTTGCTGTTGGAAAAAGAGAAGCAGAAGAAACTTTTACAACCTCAATTCTCGGAGCTCACTTGCTACAGTCTCCTCAGATTTTCCAGCAAGCACTTGAATCATTGCATAGAAAATGCGAAGTTATTTAAATACAGTGTTTACTGAAAAAAACAGTCGCTGAGTTTAAAATGTCTTGCAAGAGACTTTGCGAATGTCGTTTACGGATATCTTAGCATATAAAATATTTTTGTGATCAATAAAGTTCAGCAAGTAATAGATAAGCACGTTCCTCGTTGAAAACATTGCCTAGTGTTGGTTTATAAAATTCATTGTATGTTAATTCCTATTAAATAAAATATTAAATGCTAAAATATTTTTGATGTTTATATTACAAGGAAATAACGTTAAGGTATGAAAGACCTATTTTCGATTTTAGAATATATCGAATATATATATATATATATATATATTATATTGTATATATATTATATTTTAGAATATAATTATATGAATATCTTTCACACAAACTCTTCTGCATTGTCATCCTACAAATTTAACGAACAACATTTTCATAACCTTAGAATAGACATTGCAAAGCAGCGACATTAATAAATTACAAATCGCAAATTGCATTACAAAGATGCTAGGAGCAACTCCTGCGATCATTCTGCATTATAAATATATTAAGAACAATTTTGGTCATTCTATGATTATTCCGCGTGGCTTGTTGACAACCAAGGTCATTGCCACAATTCTCTAATCAAATCATTGATTAGAATTGAATATCAAACAACCAAGCAGAAATTGCGGCACTCAAGTCTACGTAGGCATGCTTAAAGGACTGAGGGTGCGCCAAAAAAAACCTTGATGGATGGGTATTCTTAAATCTTGTAAATAGTCTTATCAATCATAAACATTCACTGCTTTTACTTCCAAGAGCAGGAATTGTCAAAAATTAGTAGATTTGTGATTGTTGAAACAATTAAACGCAATTAATTAATTGATTTATACTGTAATTGAATTATTCTGCAGAGTAGTGATTTCAAGGGAGCATGAATCAATTTGATTAATCAATTAATTGCTAGAATTTCCAACAATAGATGACAGCAAGAAGATGATAATTGTACAACATCATAATGAATATCATTATTATTATATCATGAAATGGCTCCTTTACATTGTTTCCTGTTATCATCTGTGCATGCATCTTTTTAAATGGTCTTGAAGTGGTCTACATTACGACATTTTAATCAAATTCGTGATTACTTAATTACTTAATATTTGTAATCGAACATGTTTGATATCAACAGAAATTGACGATCAAAGTTAAAATGAATTTCATCGCCAATTTCAGACTGAAATAATCAATAACTCCGAGGGAAAGGAATAGAATTTTCATTCAATCGATTAAAATGACTGATAGCGAAGACATCTTCGTTAACTCTCTCAAACTTATAAATGCTGAATCAGATGATCCAGACTCGTCCTGCGCTGACTGCTCGCGCCCGTTAGCATTTCTGTAACAATAATCGAACGACCGTCCTACTGATCTCAAATAGTCTTCAACGTCTTCATCATTATCGACATCAACTTACAACGAACTATTAATTTCTTATCCCTGATGGCTTTTGTAATGTGACTAAGATTGAATAAGTTTCAACGCCTTGCCAATTAGGCTCGCAGAGATGGTCGACATTCGACGAAGAAGAGGCGGGGCGTTTGGGAGAGGAATAGTTTCGATTTCCGAATTCCAGCAGCTCCCGCCTGCCTTGAAAGAGATTGCTTTTGACAGTCCTAGCCATGCAAATGTTGTGCTCAAAGCCGCCGGGGGTTTACATTAATGGCATTTAAAAATTCATCGGGGCCTATATGAAAGTCTTACTAATTTGCCAACTCTTCATTAGAGAAAATTGAATTTGCATCTTTCTTCTGACTTCCTCTTTTCTTTTGCCTTGCGTCCATTCTCAAAGGACGGCCAACAACATTAAAGATAAAATGCTCATGTTTAAGCAGTTGTCAATTCGCTTTCTCGAGGCTAACGCTGATGAAATTAATTTGGTAGAATTAAACCAGTGTTAGACACCAGCATTATTATTTAGCCTCATTATTGAATCTTCAATCAGATTTCAGGACACAAGGAGTGAGTATTGTTGATCTGATCAAATTTACACCAACCTAATAATCGTAATTATGTCTTGATCTGGCATTTAATTGAAATCAGTCACAGTCGATCGCACTGCTTTGCCGCATCGAATCAAATGAGATTAAAAGATAATTTGCAATTCAAAATTCGAATTTCTTTGATGATTACTACTATTTGACTTCTAGCCACAATTGTACTCATTAGTAACTAGCTGATAATGTATGCATAATTACGCATCAAAACACGGCAACTTTTTGAAATGGTCTTCCTAAATTGTACATGCATTGACATATAAGAGTAGGCCTATACCCAGTTTTTTCGAAACGCGGCTTTTCCAATTTACAGGGTCATTATGTGATATCATAATTAAAAAGAGCCTCGAAATTCACTAAAATCAATAGCACGAGGCCCTTCGTCTAATCTCAACGGGTGCTATCTTTGGACAGAAACAAATGTTAGATGCAAACTTAGATATAAAATTTGAATCATTCATACAGATACTTAGGAAAATATAGACATATCCTTATACATGAACATAATAGAAATCAAAGCATAGCAATACTGTAAGACATAAACTATGCAACATAGTACTCATAGGAAGCATAAAAATGAAAAAAAGGAAGAAATCTACCACGGAAGGAAAACAGTAGCTATAAAATCCTTTTGAGCTTAAAGATCTGGATTTATTCATTTGATAATGAGAGTTTCTATAAATGAAAGAACATCATACCGCGCGTAGTTGTATATCACGGAAAACCTTTGAGTTTTTATCTAAGATTTGTTTCTGTCCAAAGTTAGCACCCGTTGAGATTGGACGAAAGGCCTTGTGCTATTGATTTTAGTGAATTTCGTGTCTCTCTTTATTTGTAAAATATCAAAAGGGGATTCATTTTTCAATATCATGATTAATTTTCTTATTTTGTGAGAATAATTATCATTTTTGTGCATCGTTTACTATACGAGACTCAGTTGAGTGCAGCTTAACCCTGTGTTTACTGACGGTGAATTTTGGTCCCCTGGTAAATTTAGGGTATAATTGGGAGCTGAAGCCACAAATGAATCCCAAATAGTAAGCGCAGTTGCGTTCTTAAAGCTCCAGTGTAGTTATATTTCTACTAATTTTATAAAATCTAAAACGTTCTGTTTAGGTGAATGCCCAATATATCATGTGATTAATATAATGATCAAATATAATAAGCTTGCAAGTGTAACATCCATTCCATTTTCTGGATCCTGGAAATCGTGGAAAGTGGGATTGAATCCAACAATTTTCATCAAGGATCCCGGGACAGCGCTCACTATTCAATACCTTTGGTCTCACATTTCCGTGATATTTTTGAACATCATATTTACCTGAATACGGGCTTCATTGAGCTTTGTAATTCGAGCAAGTTCTTCGCGGCAGTAGATATCGGGATAATGACTTTTTTGGAATGCAGATTCCAATTCTTGAAGTTGTTCTTGAGTGAAAGTTGTGCGATGTCGTCTTCGGGCGGGTGTTGGACAGGTGGCAGCGGTTGGATTGTGTCCAGTGACCACACTCGTTGCTGTGGAAGAAACCGCCGCGACTGTATGACTTCCATTCCCCACAATTTCTTGCTTTAACTTCTTGAAAGTGTTTTCTGTTATAACTGAAATAATAAAGATTTTAGCAATAGATGGAGTCCAACATTCAATCAGACGTACAACTAGAATGTATTTGAAAATGTGAACTTTAGTCTTAGCAATCGAGGACAACATTACTAATGCCAATAAGGGGGGAGGCAGTTTCGTACCCAATGCAAATCTCCTTCAGTGGAGCTTCGTCGGAAAATAAGTTTAACATATTTCTGGTTTGACATAATCAATGGTTGCATGCGATTTTTCAGAATCGTTGATGCTCTTTCCATGAACTACATTTTAAAATTTGAATTTGTATATTTTTGAGAGCTTTCATATTAAACATACAATGGCTTTGTGGATTCCATACACTTTTTTTATATTGTTTTCTTGTATTGCATTATTATACATTTGTTCAGAATTTCATATTTCTGTAAAAGTCTATTTTCAGATAACAGTTTTGATCATCATGCAAATTTTGCTGCGCAATTCTTCATGGATACCTGTTGCCTCTCTTAAAGTCTGTCTTGAGTTTCCAAGGCCATATGCAGAATCATTTTCTGAAAATTACTCTAAGAATTTCCAAATTTTGAAATCTGCATGCAAACTTCTATTTATTTCATCAATGTTAGTGCCATGCTAGGCTATAATGAAGTACATTGTGCATCATGCTGAATATTTGGAATTAAAAAGGACAGTGGAATAAATAAATCTCGGTAGCATGAAAGAAGTGTAGGCCTCCAATGTCAGTCAGAAAAGAAACAAATTATTATTCATGCAATTCATTATTATCGTTATACAATAATTAATTAAATGAATAATCGGTGGATCAATTTGCTATACAAAGGATAAGCGTTTGATGCGACTTGAACTACAACCAAGGTTATTTCGACCTGTTGCTCGAGGCAATAGAGCCTGAGTCCTTGTACAACGGATTTCAATTGGAGGGATCAGATCCTTGCATCATACTTTGTCATGGCCATAGAAATTGATAACAATAAACCCCCGACAATGGAAGTAAAGTTTCATGCAATGCTCAATAGTGGCACAAAAATCGCATGCATTTCAACTGCAGATAAACAATCAATTTCTATGGTCATAAAATTATAACAAATGAATAGATATCTCGTCGTAATGAGACCATAAAAATGAACCATAGAAATCCGGAATGAACAATATAAAGGCATCAAAATCCTTCAACATAGGAGTCCAATGTACTTTCATAGCAGCAGTTACTTATAAGTAATAAATATATAAATGTTGTGTCAATAAATGTTGTTTATTTCCATGATATCGGAAAACATGGAGTAGTACATACATGGACAACATGTAAAAGAACACATTTCAAAATATGCGTGCGGTCGGTCTCAATGAAAACATTTCAAGCCAGAAGGGAGAGGATAATTTCCAAAACTTCTATCGTTGAATTTTGAATATTCAATCAGACTTTCTTTAGCAATTAATCGTAATTTGGTGACTTTCTGAAGAAAGTTTGCAATGGATTTTAGAATATTTGGAGCAATCGTATTCATTGCTACATGAAATTTATCTCTACTGTCACAGCAGCACAAATATGGTGCTATAAACTTTCGATATCTTGAAAACTCTATCATAAAGTGGCACAGAGTTTCTACTTTTGAATCATCGCATAGTTCACATAGACGTTCTTCATATCGCAATCGATTTCCATAACTGTCGGCCACAAAATTTAACTCATGATTTTTCGTCCTAAATTTCAGTAGGATAATGATATCGTTAGAATTCATTTCAAAATTCAAATGCTCTTTCATAGTATTCTCAAACCGACGTAGCTCCAAGTACTTCAGTACTTTCTTATTGTCTGGTTTAACAGGATAATTAGAGAGCTAATTGAAGAACAGCAAATATTTTCTTTGTTTGGAATTCTGAAGATTCGTCCAGCTAACGTCGATTTTTTCTGATTATCTCACCGAATTGACTTATTTTCTTTCTTCTTTCTTGCAATTGGTTGTCCAAGTTCAACAGGTAAACAGGAAGTAGAAACGACAATTTCTGTCTGTGAAGTGACTGTATCACATCCTCTTCCGTGTCTCGTACTCAAAGTTTCGATGAATTCTAAGTGAGGGGTAAGGCGAAAGATGAAATTGAATTTTGAACGGAGTGTGAATTCAATAAAGCGTTGTCTTCTGCCGAATTGAGCAAGATAATTGGTCTTCAATACTGTTATAAATGCTTTATCGTGATGCACGAGAGTGACTAAACACGAGATGTCTTCATCTTCAAAAGAATTTTCTTTCTCAAATGAATGATCGGCAATGACAGGCAATAATTGTCGTCGAAAGTATCTTTCTCCACCCTCGAATGTGCCTTCCAAGGCAATTGAAAACTTGTTGTATGGACTTTTGTAATCACTCGTCGACAAGAAGTACTGAAAGAGTCATCGCCACGGCTGTCGCTGAATATTTGCTGAAAACTAATGTAACCTTTAAAAAGCTAAGGCGGTTAGTTGTATTCATAGAAATCAGATTACTGCTTCAATGTAATTATTGTATACCATGTTTTTGCTGCCTGATTTCTTTTATAATGCCTGCGAATTCATTGACGGCTCGCAAAACAGTGCAGTAGGCCAGGTCAAACTTTCGATTAGATTTGACAAATCGATTTCAACAAGCTCGTTTTGATAAAACCGTTTTGTTAAATCGCAGAAATATTTAAATGGATTACTGTAGGCGCATGTTTGACTTCATGTAGATTTAGATTAATTAAAACGGTTTTAATAAAACGTCCGTTTTGTTAAACAAAACCATTTTTAAATCTAATCGAAAGTTTGACCTGGCCTATTGTGTTAAGGTAAGTCTATCTTTCAAAGTTGAAATATTAAACCGCAATATATCTGTTTAGCATATTGCGGTTAAATCATAGATAACCTCAACACAATGATATTACAATTCAGATCTCAGAACCGCAGTATGCTATGGCTTCAGCCTTACAGCATATTGCGGGTTGAGATATCTGAACTGTAATATTGCATTGTCTAGAACAATAGATTTCCATTTCATTATAGATTATATTATTATATATTACTATATATCTATGCAGTCTTGCAACAATGTTTTTCTTTCTGCAACAATATAAACAATAAAAATCACTTCATCTTGCAGTCGTTGTGGAGTGCTCCTGTTAATGAACGAAGAGCTCCTTTATCATCATCATCTATGGAGGAAAAGCCATATCCACCTTCAAAAACGTTTTTGTTTTGATTTTATTATTACTTGATTGACTTCATTATTATTATTTCAAACATGCATCATACTCGCCTTAAATGTTTGTCAAATTCATGAAAGGATGGGTTACTGACATTTCTAAACGTCTATTATCCGAAAGATACCTATGAAACGCTGCGCGCATGTAAACCAGAGACGCAGCGGCATAATGTTCATTATCTCTTTTTCTCAGTGTTCATAGAAATCAGATTAATGCTTTAATATGATTACTATTGAAAGAAAGGAAATCAGCTGTTTGTTGATTGCCAATATAAGTGCTCAGTGAGACAAATGGTGTGAGATCCAAAGAAGAATTAATTCATTGAAACTAACACAGCAGAGCGTTGAAACGTTCAAAAACTAGTGCTTTTTAAATAATAATGAAAGTGCAAATGACAGGCCTCCTAAGCATCGTGTAGAGGGTTTATGAGTCTGGGTTATGAGTGGCGCCATTATCTCATGCTGTGATCCGACCGCTTTATTGCCGAAAATTTGGAAGAATAAAATGATAACTAATTTCAGCAGCCTCGTATATTTCCACGGTCAATATTCGAATTGGGGCCAAGATATAGAGAAAATCATTAAATACAATTCGTATCATTGTTGTTAAAATCAAATTTCTAGAAACGACAAATAGGTTAGCAAGAGAGAGAACATCGAGCTGGAGGCAAGGCCGACAGTGCATCCTTGGTCACATTCACAACGACAGCTTAGACATCGTTAGACGGGAAGAGTGAATAAGGGTCAAGCTCATTGCCAACGCGGACCTCTGCTCGATTCCTTGGCCAAGTGAGTTAAGTCTGTAATCTTGGAGTCAGTCAAGGTGTTGGTGTCCTTCTCATAAGATACTCTAAGTACGACACAAATTTTTCCTCAATAACAGGGATATGAAACAAGTACAATGAAACTGTAGCTGCAAATAGACGATTCCGTAGAAGTGAAAAAAGTTAGTTTCGTGAAATTGTTGTACATCAATAATATTCACACGGCCTCTTTATGTGCTTGACAAGCACATCGGATTTATACGCCGGTGAAATAATAGCATACTGCAGATATGAAATAATTCTTAGGGTACCATAGTACTTGACTAGCAAGAACATTCACACTCAAGTGAAAGAGGAGAGGGCCTTCAGGAAAATCAAATAAATGCCATCATGCATAAAAACAAACTTCTTCCACTTCAAAATTCGCAAATTTTGATGAAAACTTTTCATCAAGACAACCGACGGAGGTGTTATTATGGTTCAATTCCTATATTGCTCCTTCTTTTCGAGAACGAAGTTAGCATAAAGTAAAAAAATCTTCAGTGGTATAGTTCTGTTCGAAATTTCTTTATTGGCAAGCTTTCGGGTGAGGAAGGGTCAACTTGTCGTGCCTGAGGAAGGGTGGATCACCCGAAAGCTTGCCAATAAAGAAATTTCGAAGAGTTCAATTCCTATATGCTTTCAAAATAGGAGAGTTAATCTTACTTAAGATAGCATCGAAATTCTTGCAGATGAGAAGACAAATAAGTTTACCTGTATAATCAATTAGCGAGTGGTGTAGTATCGATAAAATATAGAATTTAGCGCCGATTTATTTGTAGGATTTCTTTTTAATACATCTGTAATTCCCCTTATTGAAAGGCAAAGTTATTGGTGGTTTCAGAATATTTAGTAACTTGAATATAATAACACTTTTCCCAAATTGTCTTATAAAGGAGAGATTTATAAAAATTGGAAAGAGACTGTGAAAGCTCAAATATCAGTACAATTTTTCCTCAAAGAGATGATACTGTGACTTGTCGTATTAAAGGAATTAAAATATCGTAATATGTATCAACTTATTGATTAAATCAATATTCCACACATAGTTGATTTTGTAAACAAATGGAGCACCATCAATGCATGTAGGCACTAAAAGAAAATGTTTGTAAAAGCAGCTCAATTAGGCGAAATACCCGTACCCGCCAGGTCTTTCCCTCTAAATGATGATCGTGGAAAATGATGCAGTGATATAGATGTGATCAGGTAATGTCAAGAAATATTATCAAATTGTGATTTATTGGAGACATATAAGAAACATTTTAATGTGTAGATTTAATTTTGCATGAATCAATGATGCATTTTTCGCTTATATTTCTTTTGGCTGTCTCACAATATGCTAAGAAAATGAAAATGCCATGGTAGAGCGGAACATTTATAAATGATTAATAGGTCAAAATTACATAAGTGATCTTCAAAAAATTAAAAATTCATATATAATTGATAGGATACTGTCAAAACGAAGCAGTAGGTTACGCACAGTCTTGCACAACAATGTAATGAAAAATTTATGTATTTCAACTTGAGTTGTGCATTTCTTCATTCTTCCCGACAGGACAAATTATTAGCAAATATATCATGCAAGTACATACACAATGTACAAAGAAATTTAATACATTGTATTTTGAAATTCTAAGTTGAAATTAAAGAAGAATAGCATAGCTTGTAACAATATTGAAGTTCTGATTCTGAACAAATAGCTGACTTAGATAACATTGGACAACAGGAATTTGCCTTTAGCATTTTTCATTTCATACTTGAGTTGAAATGACACAAAAGTCACAAGCGAAATATCTCACATAGCTGCAAAAATCATCTAGGAAATGTTTCAAATGCTTCAAATTTGTCCGAAAGCGGTACAGAAGTCAAGAATTCTCTCGATAGATCTTCATTGGCCAAGGAAGCAGTATACTTACATACATAAAATTCTGACAGGGCATTCGGCGTTCAGCGCCTTCTATCGGTCGTTGTGCAGTGGCCCAATAGACAGACCACTGTACAAAATAAGCTGGGAATAAATAGACTATGAATTACTTCATTAATTTTGAATAGCGGTTACAATTTTTTAAAATTTTTGCAGTTTTTTACAGTCTAAACCGAAAAATATTTATCATCTTTCTGCCTTTTTGCTGATTTTACGTGTGACGTCATCAATTTTTTTTCAGATCAGATATTTGATATGAAGTTCACTAACGGTTATTTGTGCTGCTTTAACGGTTGATCACCAATATAAATATTTGCAAGAGTTACTCGACCGTGTTCAGTGCCAGAGGATAGGATTCCAATCCATAGAGTTTCTGTCTGGTTAAATTGCGCGTTGGCAACTCATTGTGTGGCCATTAAGCAAAAAGCTTGTGTTAGGCACGATTCCTTTAATAATCCATATCTTACAGCTAATTTTAGGTTTGTAGTGAAAACAATTTTCACAAAAAACAGCTTTATCGCCTCAAGCAAGTGGAATGTGATCCCGCGTCAGAAAATTAAACCTTAGCAGTTCTCATATACGAAACGATGGTCGTTCTAAAACTCCGTTGGGACAAAAGAAGAGTCATAATGGTCCGTTTCGTGAACGAGAAATTTAATATCTTTCATTAAAGTGGTCATGCCTATCCTCAACGGTTTACTATCGAAGCTGTAATTTTAAATTGATTGAAAGATATACAATTTCCTGCAATATGGGAACAGAACTGTCGATTGTGGACACGCGCCAGTTCCCGAAAATGGACATATGGTCATCCTTGTCTAACTCAGCACGGCTCGCAAAAGTCCCGTCGGCTAAAGAACATCTGCTTGAATAAAGTCTTACAACTAACACTTCATTCCAGAACTCTACTAATTACTGCCATCTTCATCGTCGGTCGATATCTCATCACCTAAACTATGGACCAAACACTGGGTTTGAGTCTGAATCGTTGCGTAAGATAATTAATTATCTGACGAATATTCTCCGGCGCGAATGCGCGACTTCTCAACAGTAATTAGACAAGTGATCTCAGCAGGGTTACTCGGGTTTTTCGAATTTAAGGGACAGAAGAGGGGGCGATCTGAGTTTGAAACAGTTCCTCACAGTGGCAAGAGTTTAGGGTAGTCTGCCTTCCACAGATTGAACAACTTTGTTTAATAGAGCGATGTGAATAGCTCTACATGGATTTAGCGTAAAGAGACTTAAAGTGATTAAGAAAGTCATTAAGACACTTAAACATCTTTGCAACAGAATTCATCAAGTCTTCGATAACAATTTCTCATTCAAAATTGCACACGCCTAAAGGAAAACAAAACTCATTGAGGACTGATACCATAACCAAAGAATGTTTCGGATAAAATTGATCAAGTGTCATTCCTGGAGAAATCCCATTTCATTTCCGTGGCGAGCAAATTTTGCAGTCATCAAATAGACATCTGCAAAAAGTTGTTTTACGGTAATAGAAAAGAAAATTGTCAATAAATATTTTCTATCAATCTTCTTAGTGCTCGAACAGGGGCCTATCGCTTCTTCTTATGACTGCTATGATGATTTCTGTGAGAAAGGATCAAGGGTGCTCCGAAATCTTCCTGCTTTCTTGTTATCACTAAAATTAGAATTCGCGTTTTCAATAGATAGATTTTGATTGAAAATGAAATGGGGGTCGTCTCATAACAGCGAATCTTAAAATGGCGAAGTGTCAAAAAAGCGAATCTCAAAACAGCAAAGTCTCATAATAGCAAATCTCAAAATAGCGAAAGCGTATTGCATAAGCTTAAGAAGTCCTCGAGAAATTATGCTTGTCTGATTAGTAGATGACTTAAATGGCCATATCATCACTATCGTTTCACTGTCAAAATATATAGAAGAAGCAACATGCTTATTTTTCTATTTCAGTATGGAATCACTAAACAACCAGTAGTGAGATGTTCGAACTACAAATCATTTGGAGGGCAAACATCTGAAAACTGAAACGATAATGTGGGACGTGCCCATCCAAACTATCTTCAAGATCACGCATACATTCGATTGAGGAGCAGAAAATTTCAAACACTTGAGATGAGTCACACTGGATTTTGCAGCACCAACAAAAACGGAGAAAAGGCGGAAATATATGTTGCTATTAAAACGAATGACTAGACCGATTGCGCGAACAATACATTTTAAATGAACTCAGTCGCCAAGCTTATGCCACGGCTGTCTCGTTACATAATGAGTTTTATAGAGAATATATTTTGATATACATGTACATTCTCATTTTTTTCATCTTTCATACACATTGTTACAAGGTATATGTACAGTTTATATGGAAATTCATATCCTTGTCAGAAGTATGGATGATGGATATTATAAATCCTAATCCAATTAACCTTTAATAAAACATATTAAAACATAATTTCTCGAGGACTTCTTAAGCTTATGCAATACGTTTTCGCTATTTTGAGATTCGCTATTATTGAGATTCGCTGTTATTGAGACTGAGCCATGAAATGTGGGTTAATTCCTGGTCCTAATACAACAAATGTTAAATATCGAAATTTTATAGCAATCAGATGAAAGTCGTTGATTTACGTCTTTTGAATGACCAAATATTCTTAAAAATCAATATTTTTGTGTCATAGCAAAATTACTGAGAGAAAAGCAATTCGTTTTTAATAATATCACTTGATTCAAGAGAATTACATAAAGACGAAAAACAGTAGCTTTTTAAAATTTCAAACGGCCTTGGATGCAAATATTTCAAAGAATCGGATAACTTTATGCTTCAAAACAGAATTACATCACGCAATTTATGATAGAAAAAACCTATGAAACCATGCAATCAATGGCTGATAGTCTAATAGTGAAGCTCATGAAGCTCTAAAAATAGCGAAAGGCTAAAAATCGAAGTTCATCAGTTATATCATTTAATGTCTTCAACAATCATAAATAGAATGTGCAAAATCTGAGTGATGCTATTTGGACGAATAATTTTTACATTTATCAGTTTTGTTAGCAGCAAATTTTAATTTGTCTGTAATTTTATAAAAATTCCATGTCACGTTCTTCAAGTGACCGGTGTGGTCGAGTAGTATTGTCTTCTATGAGCATTTTGGCTGACAAGGAATGCAGTCTCTCCGCGAATATTCAAGGTCTCTGAGCGGACGAATTCTGGGTTAATGACCCCTTTGTGAGGAAATGTTGTGCAGAATGCAAGAATTCATAGAAGCCCGATCGATGCCGCCGCTCCAGACGCTCGTGAATGCACCTCGATTGTCATTCACAATGCTCAGTGATTCATTAAATACAATAAATATCACAGCCTAAAATCATAAAATCTAAAAATCTTAAAACTGCACATTAAGCCTATTGCATAATATTGTGTGTTGAGGACAATATGCCTTGACTGATAGGTTTAGAAGGAGAGTCAAGTTATTTATTGTATAATATATAAATCGATACAAATAGTTAGTCAATATATTTCGGCTATTTACACCATAGCCATTATCAAGAAAAGAACTGAGATAAGCACAAGTTTATGGTATATCATACAAATGACTAAAATTTGATGTAGAGAAATATTTGTACGATTTAAATACTGTAACAATGAATAACTTGACTCTCTTTCCAAACCTATTTAATTATAATTATGTGAGCCATGGCTCTTGGAGCATCACATATTCGTATTAGAATGATCAATCATCGTAAAATTAAACATTTCATTGTGCCTACTCCTCCAAACTTCTTGTGTCTTTTTGAATAATCTTTTCCATGTTTGTGATAAAACGCGGTAGTTCAGAAATTGATTTCAAAATTTTCCTTTCAACATTGAAAGTTCAATTTACAATTGTTGAATTCTAGCCAAGAATTTGCAGGAGCTATAGTAGGTCCTCAAAAAACATTCTATTCGGTTCATACTTGAGAATAATACATCTGCTTGGTATAAATTGGCAGTGCTGCAAAATCTCCCGGTTGCGATTAAAAATGAAGCTAACTTTTCAATTTTACAAACTTGATTCTATAAGATGCAGCAATAAAGGAATCAAATAATTAAAACAATTAATTTCCAGTACTAAAAATACCTAAAATATCCTAGACAAGCACGTGAAGTTTTATAAAAGTAAATGTATCATTTTCAAATGTAAATTGCAACATGGGACAAAAATAAGCTCGTCCTTTTTCGTGTATTTGGTGTGATGAAAACTCTGCAAAATGTATTTTCCATCTTGAAGTATCATGTAGATTAAGGGCCGATTTTTAAACAACGAGGGCTAAGTTTAAGCCGCGGATTCATGGAAAGGCCACGGCTTCATCTTTGCATTTATAAAACGAGGATGAACGCGGCCTACCGAAGTCGTGGCTTTGAGCCGTGGTCTATCTCTGACAATCAGCCACACGATGAAACGTTAACTCTGACGTCATCTTGATGTCATTTCAATCAAGGTCACTATCTGATTGGATTGAATTATCAAGAACGATATCGAGAAGAGGTTTCTGGAATTCTTTAATCGAACATGGAGTCGAACATCGAAATCTCTCCTGCCTTTCGCGAATTTGCTGTATCAACTTCAAGTAATTCATTCTACTTCCATAGTTGACCAGTCGTCGGGAGATCATTTTGATTAACAAGAGTGCGTTAGAGAAAACTCCATTCTACTTCCGTCCTTAATGATCGAAATCCCGCTTTATATGGATGAAAACCCGTAGCTCACCAGCACTTAGACCTGCCTCTGCCGAGGTCTAACTTTGACAAGAAAAAGAGAGCCGCGGCTTAGGCTGCAGCACAGCGAAGCTTCGTTTTTATAAAAAGAGAAAATCAAAAGCCGCGGCTAAGAGAGTGTAGCCGCGGGTTAGCCGCGGCTTTAAAAGTCGGGTTTTATTAAGTGAAAGTTTTGTTAGAACCGTGGCCTAACTGCGAATTGAGCCGCGGCTTATCATTAGCCCTGCGTTTTAAAAATCGGCCCTAAATCTGCCAAGTTCCTAATACTTGAAATAATGTGGCCATTTTAAAAAAAGTTCCTTGAAAGGGATATATTCTATTTGTGCTGGAAAGTAAAACCGATATTTTATATCGTCAATTTAAAAGGGTGTTACCTTACAGTGTGATTGATTTTTGTAGCAGATGGATATGTACAGGGTGTCTCAAAATTAGCGGTTAAATGCCTTTATGTAATTTATTCATTTAAAAAAAATAAGACATTAACAACATTTACAAAAGATACTTTTACTATAGACATCAATTCTCATCTCTCTATCATCATTCATTTATCAAAGTGTCCGCCCATTCCCTTCATCTAAAAACTACTGTTGGCATCGCTTCGGGAAGTCTCTGAAAGCATCACCGAAACATTTTCTGTGGGTATGGCATCCAGTTCTTGTTGAATTCGTATCTTCCAGTTTCTTGTCGACAGAAAAATGGATACCGGGAGGTTGGAAAACCCAAAGCCAAAAAGTCACACACAGTTAGGTCTGGAGACCTTGCCAGCCATTCAATATGACCCAACAGTCGTCCAATCCATTGCCCGGGAAAGATTATCGTCGAGCAGCCGCCTTGGCATTGAGAACAATAATGGTGGAGGCTCCGTCTTGCTGAAAGTGTATGTCTGTACCTTGACTAAAGTTATGGAATGGACATTTCTCACGCAAAAATACACAGTATCGGTCACCATTCATGGTTTGAGAGACCCACTAATGTCACTGGCCACAATGCCATAGAAAGAATACACACGCCCATCTGTTAAACATGGAGTTTGACATGGGTTTGTAATTCGCTCATGAGGATTTGTTGTACTCCAATAATGAATGCTTTGTGCTTGTTGATACGAGCCTTCAAATGTGAATGTCAACACATTCATCCGAAAATGAGAGCTTTCTTAGAAACGCTGGATCGTTGACGAAACGGTCATTCATAGTCGTTTCACAAAATTGACGACGACGATCGTCATCACCATCAATTAGTTCTTGAAGGTAAACACTGGCTTATATGGATGCATATTCACACTGTTGAAGGGAATTCTGTGCACTGATGATTTGGATATATTTCAAAATCGCTTGCTAATCTTCGTAGTTGATTGTGTGTGTTGTCATTTTCAATGGCATGTAAAACACCACGCTGAGTATTCTCATTGCTTGCAACCACTCACCGGTCTTCATTGTCCGGCTAGTGTCGGTAGTGCACAGACAAGCCAGTGTTCAACCAATATTTCTTCTTCCAGTTAATTATTGTTTGTCGGGCGGCATAAATTCTTATGTTAAAATTCCTCTCTAAATCGCAGTCGCAAGTCGTTTGTTTCTACTGACACTTCTCATTCGTTATAAATCCAGGCTGTAATTGTAATTTTGCTCTTCTTTTGTTTTTTTTTTTTCGTATATTCCATTTGCAAATTCGAGGTAGGTGTAAATAACACAAGTTCTAACAGTGCGCAGGACGTTACCAACTGACTGAAACCATTACTTCAAAACTGTATAGCTATCGATTCGCACTGGTTCTATATGTTCGCTTTTCACCAAACATGAAAATTGAATCAGCCAGCGTGAATTCACAAACGTGTTTTTTACATTATGTCTTTTAGTTCTAAATTAATTTTTCAACCGCTAATTTTGGGACACCCGGATATAATCGAGAGGCAAAATGGATCTTAAAACGACATTCCCCAAAAATAAAATATACTGAATTTGCTTAACAGGGAATTACGTGTTTTTCTTTAGATTTCCTAGGCAGGAAAGTACGCATAATGTAAAATTTTCTTGAAGCTGTGGTGCGCCGGTATTTAATCAATTGGAAAGTTTTTTACACCTGTCATATGAATGGATTAGCATTTATCGGATGAAATTAATGAAAATTTGTTTTCAATGGTTGCTCCCTGATCAAATGATGAAAACTAGTTTACAACTAAACCGTTTGACTCACGTCATGATGCTTACCAACCATCCCACACCGACCAGGTCTAATATGACACGAGGCGTGCTTAACATAAATAGGTGTGGTGCGTGGAAGCTCTATAAGTTACGTCGTGTGACCATCTGCCTTAGTCTGTTTAAACATGTCATTTAAATGCAGGGATGGAACTACTCAACAAGTCCTTGCCAACAATAAATTGTACAACATTATTTATTCTCACGAAGGATATAATCCTCATACGAATATGAAAGTCATCCCAGTAGCCCATTTATAATAGAAGAACCTACTAATGCCTACTCATTTAAATTATTAGTTACAAGCAGTCCTAATGAGGGACTGAGGGCGTTCTCCCAAATCCGCAATGTGTACAAAAGGCACATGCTACTGTAACCATTGGATTAATCAGTTCTGAAAAAGAAATCTCAATGTTAGCTTTTCTCGTGGCAACGAATTAAAATTGATCAGCTATTGGCCCACTATCTGGTAAAAATGGAAATTTTCTTAAGACTTGTATGTATCATAACTACTACATTTCTTGCTGTTTAAATATACCTAATACCTAAACATTACCAACAACACTGCCGTATACCCACGTTCCACCAAACCAGACCGTCTAATCCTACTGTACCGACTTACAGCTGCTGATCGTGGGAACATACAATAGGACAAACGGTCACCATTAGGTTAAGGGAAATTACAAATGGATCTTATAAATACAAAGCCGGAAGAACCGAGGAATAAAAAAAATTGCGAAAAGTGGGGAGGTAAAAATATGGAAATAAGAACGATGCTACTACAAAACCGATTACAAGTGAACTCTATATTTCAGACGCTACACACTGGTGGGATGGATGGTCGAGAGGATACGTGGAAAGAGGATACATGGGGGGAAAACAATAGAAACTACACTGACACTCTACTCCACCAAAAGCAATGAAACTATACACACGTATACCTAAGGGCCTAACACATGGTAAAATTACTATTTCATTCACGTGAATTTGTTTTTCGCCAGTTTCTTCATCCGTTCTATAGTTAAAATTTTGTAATTCCACAAATTTTTTTTCTTCATTTGAAGTTACCCAATACATCGCACCAACAACTTCAGCTACCGATTACATTTATTTCATCATTATTTTATATTATATCTTAAATAACAAATATTACAAATATCTTAATTTAATAGATATTTTGATTACTCCATTTTCGGTGAATCCTAAAACATTACGGAAAATCCAACCATGTTTAAAAGTTTCATTAACAAATGTTAAAAGTGCATCATCATTAATCAATTTATTTTGCAACAAGACAAACGGAAGCTATGACTAAACCTCATACAAGAACAGGAATTACCAGTAAGGTCAATTGGACACTCCATCTTCGTATTCATCCTAGCAAAATTAACCATTCTAATAAAAAAATAAATTATAAGAGAACATTTCAGAGGAAAACTTACCTCAGGTAATCAGACATCATCCCAATGCATCTTGTTTACTTCATTACATTTTGATAACTAAAATTTCTGGTGAGGTTTTCTTGCATGAATCATTTTCCATTTGTTCAAAAAGGCACTACCTTCTCAAATCACATGCATATTTTATTACATTTCTTTCTGCATGTCAAAAACATACTCTTTGCGGGGGAAAATAAAGAAAACTTTTCGAATTCACCAGAAATAGATTGTCACATTGAAGGCCACTCCACTTGAGGTCAGCAATTCCAAAGCTTATCGAAAGGGGTCAAAACTTATATTTGAATGATAAGGATAAAATTAGATATAAATTGATATCATTTCGTTCTTAAAATTTTGTATATAAATAAGTTAATTGTTGGCCTTTCTACCGCCCATTCCATTAATGAAATGGTAAATTATAATTACTAGTAATATTATAAATTCCTATAATTAACTAAATTTTTTTATGCATTTTTGTTTAATTTCACATTCGAATCTGCCGAAGGAGCATCCAGCACTAAATTAATAAATGCAGTAATTTTAATTGGTGTCAATAATACTTACTCGCTTCAATATGATTTGTTCGCACCACTATGATATCAATATCACCAAGATCACGGAAATGACACTAATTCTTATTTCATGTTGAATGGTGGCGTACGGGGAGGCAGTTTTTTTTTCAGGTTTTCGGTTTTTCCAGAAGACCAGTTTGTTACACTCCCATTTTTTTAATATTTGATGCCAGCCAAAATAGAATAAAAGTAAATATGCTAACCAAACAATATCGAGCTAACAAGCTCATCGCCTGGGCTATGAGGCCTACACGAAAACCTCTGACCTTGCAGGACAGCGCGGTACTTTGTAGCGAAATACGTTCTGTCCGAGCGCCTACACTATACCGTTCATGCTTTTCTCATGGCTTTTTGGTGATATCTTGTCTTATGAAATCTATCTGCTTCCGGAATAACACTTGGGTCTCTGCAATGGCGCTACTTTGCCTGTCCAATTAATTTCCAATACCGACAAGACATCGACTGCTGGCATTGTTGCAATCAGCATGATTCATGAGACGCTGTGGTCTCGAACGAGAGCCACTTATGTTGTCTTTCTTATGTGATGCTGGACGGATGTTTCGCTATAATCGAGAATGTGAAACGGACGGATTGGTAGCTCCTATTGTACCGCATGTTCACACAACGTATTCCAAGTGAACTGCGTAAAACTACAATGACTAAACTTTTGCAGTTTGATACTTTGGATTTCTAGGCTACACAATACCGTGGAAGATTGTTAATCGACCAAAGGTTCGGGAATAGTTTACACCTTGTCGGATTAAAAGAGGACTTGTCGATTATAGAGACAAAACCACTCTAGATATCCTTTCTGTTCTGATAACATCACAGCATGCTTGGTTCACAGCCTATTAACGCCGACTGTATAAAATATCCAATTATTTGACAAGACAAAAGGCAAGCAAAATTCAAAAAGCTAAACAACCCTTTAGTTATACTATACTGTATTGTGTATACACAGATGTTCATTTAACACATGGTCGACATGAAACATCTAGGTTCTGCCATTGTACTAACTATCTCAAGTTACAGGCAAAACGTCCGTGATCTTGGCTTACTAATGAGATTGTGTGGCAAGCGAAACACTAGGCTTTTGCGTGTTCAGTGTTCATTGAGAGTAGATATATGAAAAGTCAACGTGAGTGCGTGCCTCCCGGACCTTGTACGCAATAAAAGAGAATTTGATACAGGACTTTCATGTCGATTAGAAAAGAAAACCTTTTTTTTTCCTATAGTGTAACCGGGACTTTGACAATCTTGTCGATAAAAGGATACTTGTCGTTTATCGGGTTGTCGGATTTACCATCTTTCCACTCGTAACTACCTTAACATCTTTCTTTAATATTTTTGATGATGTTGTGTTTTAGTTGTTTTGCCAAACATTGGATATGATATTGACTGGTAGTTCAAAATCTTTTAGTTTAGATTCTTTAGTTTTCTAACGGGCACTAGTCGCTAATAAAAATTCATACGCGCGCAAGCTTACAAGAGTTCTCTATTGCGTTTTGTTCGATTTTTGTTTTAATTGGTCGATGAGCATTGTAGTCTCGAAAGCGTTGCGGCTAGCATATTGTAACTTTTTATTTTCCATTTTGTGGCAATCTGAAAATGGGAGAGAAACACACTGGTCCTTCCTGAAAACCAAACCCAGAATTCTTATTCAAATTGCATTGTGTAGACAGGTGCGCTCGATATCTGTATTTTTGAAGAATATCTTCCTTTATTTTCTACAGTTGGGAGTGAATCCGTTATTTCTTGGCTTCAAGTGAACAATGCGCATTGAATAATACAACGCCCTGGTATCCTCTTGGGCGTCTTTGCTAGGAAGATTGTAATTAACCTTTTTTCATTCACGCGCAGACATACACACCACATCGGAGTTCACAACACACGTGTTTCTGCCTTCGAAACAATGGAATATTTTAGATTTAAGGCAGAAACAAAGAAAATGCCACTCGTTGAATCTGAATGAATTATTTCTTATCAATCAGAAAAGTGTCTCGACAATGCTGTTCAAAATGGAGTTCTTTTTTTTAATAAAAAGCTTAGCTGACTGTATATTATTTTTGCATCCATGAGTTTAAGATGTTGCTTGAATTTAGACTGGTGTAAGAAACCATTAATTTACAAGATACTGGATTTCGCTAATCTGAAATATAATGAATAATTTCATTATTGATGATGTTATACATGTCTCATAGGGTCACTGGTCTCCCGTATTGTTAGGAGCCTGCTGACATTTCATGGTTAAATCTGCATAAAGGAATTCATTGCTTTCAGTAATGAATTATGTAATGACAGGAAATCGGCAACAGGTACGCAATCATTGAATGAACAACAGTACTTCTAATTCTTGAGTTACAGTTATCGGATAGCTCAATATATTGCATTATATAGTTTCACCAACATATTACATGTTCACATTGTAAAATATTGCACCACATAATCATCAGTAAATATCAACTGGCCTTTAATTAAAGATTTTCATTTTTTGGTAATATTTTTTATACTATTTAATGCTAGCGGGGGATCCATGAAATTCGATTCTCATAATAATACTAATGAAATATTATGAGCTTTTGATTGGATAATAAAACTCTGCACAAACTGTATAACCAAAATGTTTCTGATCCTTTAACAGAAATGATACTTGACCTAAAGATTAATCTCTAACTCACTTCTCTAGCAAGTTGATTAACACACATTACATTGTAAAGATTTTCTTCGATTTCGTAGATAAAATTTGAAGTTCGAGCATATTTCCACCTCTGATCACTTCACAAATGTTTTTTCGATATCCAAAATTCTTAATTAACGCTAAACGTTGTATTTAGAGCAAGAATTTTTTGATAAACTTTCAAACTCCTATTACTTGCTATATTAATACCACTGCTGTGGGTATCTCTGGACATGCAGAACATTCGGGGCAGTTGAAGCAAATGCCCAGCAGAGTTTGTACGCAACACCCCCTCCATCAATTCTTCAAATATGAAATATAAAATGGTTTGCACTTCCCGTCATATGATCCAGACTGACATGACAATTTTTTCAATTTATGGCATAGAATATAACAAAAAGATACCTTTTCAAAATCATTGAATATGATAAATACACTAAACTATCGGACTTGCTTTTGAATGATAAAAATCATTAAAACAAATATGCATATTAAAACACGACGCGGTTGAAAATTTCGAATAATGAAGGAAAACGGGGAAGCAATTACAAGTTAATCAGCAACCCAGTGGGAAACAAATTGTGATAAAAAAATTGTTTACTTAAAGTCAAGAGCGAATGAAATATAAATTGAATACTTATAACCAATAGGTTTCTTATTGCCACTACAAACGTTGGTAAAGTGAATACAAATACCGGCTAGTCGACCCAACTTTTTAAGGGGACGGGAAAAAATATATTGAAACTTATATTCAGTTTTACTTCAAACTATGAAACTGACAAATGAAGGGCTACGTCGCATGAAGCAAGACGAGAAGCTAAACAAAAAAATTTATAAATGATGGACAATTAGGAAAGCATAAGAAACCATTAAATAAACAAAACCTAAAAACCGATAAAAACACAAAAAAGACACAAGCAATTTGAATTAATTTAAATTCAATTAAGCTTTTATCATATCTCTAAATGACAGATTTTACCATACAGAACGCTTTTGTATTTTTAGCTGCAATTTAGTTTAATGAATTCAATATGAAGGTTATTATTCAGCCATCAGTAGACTTCTTTCAGTAACGACACATCGGTTATTTTTTTTCAAACTAACTACGATGGAAAAATATTCAAATTTTCTGTATTCCATTCGGCGGGAACTCAACACAGCATTTTAGTCAATTATCTTGAAAAGACATGGGAGGATTGATTTACCTACATCAATTTAAGAAATCTTATTGCAATCTGTAATTCTACCAAAAAGGTGTGTTCTAAATTGCCATTGAAAACGACAATATAGGCCTCCACAGTCATGCTGATAATTTTACAGGGTGTGCGAACTAATTCCCGTGTTCTTGGTCGGCTATCGGTCTGACTGTGTCATATGATAAGTGGTCTCTGACTAAAATTCATTTTCAGTTTTAGGTAGGTGAAAAAGATGATGTTTTATTATCGTTGCTTGTTTTTATTATTATTAGATAGCAATAAAAACGGCCAGAAATTTCATGTGTCTTTTTCAGCGACAGAGCTAATATTGGATCTATTTTGGACCCCCTTCGAACCGTTATTCATTAAAGACATAGTAACATGACAAATTTATAGTCAAATGAAAACATCGTATATGGAAAACACTCGTAAATGAATAAAAGAAATGTAGATGAAAAAATTATCGTAAAATGTACTTGAAAAACATCGTATTGGTCTTTCAAAGGGCCCATAGTCTCCCTTAATGGCCTCATGGCTCATGTTTGCTCGTACCTAAAAGGCATTAGGTCAACCCTATTTTCTAATTAATAGGCGTTTGGAAATCGAAAAAGTCAGTATCAATAAAGTATAATCAATATTCATTAGAAGTGTTAATTGTTTATTTCAATATAATTTACTGGCAATAAAATAAATAGCGTGGATTATATTTCGCGTATGAAAATGATTGTATAAATTCAAAATGTATACTTAAAAATAATCTTAAGTTAAGAGTCGCAAGTTTAGCGGGTGACGGTATACTATTTTTCTTCAAGAGTAACTACTTATCACTACCTCTATTTTCTATAATGTTTCATTTTCCGATGTTTTTTAATATTACGATCTCATTATTACGCTGTTTTTAATGATACGATGTTTTCACATACGATATTTATCTGTTTACGATGTTTTAAAATACGATGTTTTTTCATATAGAACCCTTTCGACCACATCGATAGGATCTTATTTCTGGTGGATTAGTGGTCAATGTGGAAGGTTTCGTCAAACTACTAGGTTGCTGAAATGACATGTAAATTGACAAAATTGTACTTATTGTAGGTAGTTTTTTTTACTGAAACATTATGATTTGTCACTAAACCAAAACAGATTTAAATTTGTTGTTATTCAGGGGCAATTTTGGGAATTGTACCGGTATTAATTCAATAACTAAACTTTTACGTCCGTTGAAGAAGTTCTCTTTATTCAGTTAAAGAGAAGCACATGAAAAATCAGAGAATAGTTTTTGATGTACACACAACCTCAAAGTCTCGATATATGAGTTCCTACACGACCTTCTTGTCCACTTTTCTTATTAAATGTGTTTTTTCTCCAGCGGAAGCGCTCTCTACGCCCATGTCGATAATGCAATTACCTAAACGTTGCAACATTCAATTAGTTGCATTCGAATGGACAACATTTTACTTGCGGAAATAACCTATAAACTTTCAACAGTCAACACAACGTTAGACAATTCTGAGACAGATATCGCTGCGGAAAATCTAGATAAATGGATTAATCACAACAAAATTTGATAAATAAATCACAGAAGATGTACCTCCACCTCATCTAATTGAAAAATTTGATTAAATTGAAATAAATCTTGGAGAAGATATAGAAACGCATAAACGTGAATGATTACTACAAAACAATCACTTTTGTTGATTGAAATTATGGCGGATGTGCAAAGAAAAACTGGTATTTTGAAAATCTTACAGGAAACGTTTCTTTCAAAATAATGAATTTGTGTAATCATCGATGAAAAATCAACAAACGATCTAATAGGTTTTCATACTCAACGTGAAGTTCATCTTTCCCGCATTAATATTTATTTTTATTAGATTAGATTTGTAATTGACATAATACCCTTATTACAAATTAGATAAAAATGGAAAAAGAACCTGCGAATTCCAAAAAAATGATCTAACTTTATACAAAAATTACTTGGTGGAAGACTTTTCCACTGAGATAGCTTCCCCCCCCCCCATTCATCAGAGGACAAGATCTATCACTTTCTAATCAGAACGATATCATCCTCGCGCGAATCTATGGATAAAAGAGTTCATTCAAAACCGAACCTGTTTTTTAGCTCACACTCATCGAATGAACAGCACTGTGTCATACTCGTATACTATTTATTAGAATTGAGGCATCTAGCGGAATTGAGTATCTTAAGTTAAATTATGTATGAAATCATAGGACAAAAGAGTGGGAACTGAGAGATAATGAGAAATCAGGTGAAAAACTATAAATTGTGAGCTGAATCCTCCAGAAATTTTTGTCAGCCGCTTTGTTTTATACTGTATTGAAACTACCTAATAACACAGAAATAAATGATCAAACTTGTAGTTCATGGGATTGTGAACACCGGGAAATCTAGGCAATAATACAAATTATAATACTAATACAATAATAAAACACCACTGAAATATAATCAGAACTATCACTTCTAACGTGCTTCAGAAATAACCAATCTCGTACTCAGAATTATTGTATATGCGAGTTTACGAGCGATATATGCTCGTCTTTCAGACAGGCAGGTCAAGAAGTAAGGAGTTCACATTTGCTAACAATTCGCGTCGGACGACTGATTTCAGCCCTCTAATCTCATCCATCATTTAATAAAAATGTATGCTCTATGACTGTTGTAAATGCCCATTTTTATCCTAAAAACTACCTCCATATTCATATTTTTTTGCATAAACCGATGACCGGATCATAAAAAAGGATTTTCAAAGCAAATGGAATTCACGTGCAAAATGGAACCCAGCCCGGGAACTAAAAGAAACCCTTTTTATTTATTTACTGTCCATAGAATTATTACATTGCATTGGCTGCAATAGCTCCCTCTATAATCTGAATCCTTTACTGTCGTTCAAGTAATCTGTTAAATATATTTGAGGCTAACAAAAAAATGTTAAACTCTTGATATTCCGAAACACAAGAAAATCTTTTGATTTTCTCATTTATATTAGTTTTTTATCACCCCCAATCAATGTCACAACATAAATAGTTAATTTACCTCTTGTTTTGAATTGGATAGGGTCGATTTGGTGGAAATGTAATCGCTATTTTTCAGAACTTCGAATATAATAGATCCCTCATTTCTTGCCAGATAATCAATTTGAACTATTTAGTCGGCGCATTAATGGGCTCAATTTTGTTGCAAGATTTTGCATTTTCACTTTTTCAAATTTCAATTGATTATGTTATGCAGGTTGTCTTCTGTCCATTTTAATATCCGTCCCTATCATTTTAATGAATACATGTATCATGCAAAGACTATACTATACTCTCTAGTATAAAGAATGACATTGTACCCGCACTATACAAGATGAACGCGAAAAATTTTTTTAAAGTAAAAGATATTGAGTCTTCATTTGATCTGTGAGCTACAATTAAAGGTATGTTAATGGAATCGAACACAAGATCTTGCTATAGAGGTTTGCACAGCGATCTTCGGGAATATATTCGATATCCACGATCTTTCAACTTGGTTCTTGGCTCAGGGCTTTGTACTATTCAGCTGCTTCATTTTCGAAACTCGCCAAAACACCTCTCACTCAAAAGCATGAGAGATAGGATTGTTCTATTCTTTTTTATTGCAAATCAATTTCTATACATCAAAGAGTGCTATGCCAACGAAGTCGGTCATGGTACTTGAACATCGGTCTGTGTGCGTGAAGAGAGACATATTCCAGCAGCCATGTACCCTTGACCTACGAGGCAGTTATCTATTTGACTATGTATCTGTATGGCTTGAAAGACTATAGAACCAAAAATGCATGCCGAACTAATAAACTTGAATATGAATTATTTTTAATTAACTGACACCGCCTTAATTTGAGATTCTTGCATTTTTGTCTGCTGTAAGAATTAGTTTTGATTTTTGAAGATCTTGAACTCTCACCGGGGGCCTTAAATTGGTGACATAAACATGGGGAAGAACTAAGACTGATGTCACATACAATATTAATTGAAGTACGCCCATGCTCTGGGAAAGTTCAATCCGTCTTTCTTATATAAAAATACTTACATTTTACAAAATAGATATGACGTCTTACATAAAGGAGGCCATTTGTATATGAAGGAATTCAATTCATGCTCGCCGCCCATCGGGACAATTTTTCATACATTAACTAGTAATTATAAGTAAATTCGGTGCCTAGTGGATAGTGTCAAATCTTGAGTAGGGATCTTACTTCTAGATTGGAGGTGGTAGATGATGAGAAGAGAAAAAACATGTCTATAACATACCAGGATAGGTGGCCATTTCATTGGTCCGTGTGTCGGACTGGGCTTTGAAAACTATCGGATGACTATTCCTAATGAATTAATTGTATTTACACTATATTTAGACAAAAAACAATTGGTCCAGCCAATCTTATGATTAAGAAATTATATCACAATAACAATCCCAATAATTCATTTTCACTTATGACTTATCAATGGATAGAAGGGTCATTACTCAGGTATTTTTAATTGTCGAAAAAAATTTTGCCTTAGCATTGGATTGATAAACGCATCTGCAGTAAGGTCCGCAACCCTCGGTGGAATGAAAATGAAAAAAAGTGCAAGAAATCAGACATAGTGATTATTATAAATTTTGTTAGCTATAGTTGTCGGTCAAGAAAAAGCATCTGCACGGACCAGGAATGGCCTGGTCACAATTTTCCTATCAATTTTTTGAGACGTACTAATCGAACCACTGGATAATTTTTCGAGAAATTACTTTCTTCTTGATGTTTCAGATGATTCTCAATCATCCTAATTGCGAAACATTTGCTATTGGAAAAATGAAGAAATAAAATGTATTGAAATACATTGCTGCTGATTTAAACAGACTTTAAACGTTATAAAGGTATTAACCTTATTACCGATTTTAAGGTAACCTTATCACAAGGTGGAAGCTACGCGTGCGCATTATATAAGTGATGGAAGAACAAAATGTGATTTAGACACACTATGATTTATAAGTAGATCTTTTGTTGCCATCGCTGTGATTCAGCCAAAGTATAATAATGAAATGCTCTGAAAATGCAACCTCGAAACCTTAGTAGAACCTAGAACAGTGAAACATTCTAAAACCAGAATTTTAGCAAAAAAACTCGTAAAATATAACAAAAAATTTTTTTTATCTTTTTGCCATCTATAAGTAAATCCCTGGATAATATTGTCATCAAAAATTCTGTGGTTAGCAGGTCACAATGGGTCCATGAATGACTGGAATAAGTTTGAGGGCGCGTAATGCAAATTACAGGCATGTGTCCTCAAGTTGTTCGTCCTATACAGGAGGTTATTTCTGGACAGGTTAGTAAAAAGAATAATTCCAAAAATGTTTGATCAACTCCTTCGCTTTACTTGACCGATGTGAGAAAAAACTAATATATAATAAAATAGTATTATAGTGCACACTAGTTTTATTTTTTAACACCGTCAATAAAGCGAAGGAGTGATAAAAACTTATTTTTGGATATTTTCTCTTTCCTAACCCTGCGTTGCCCTGCTGAGTGACTAACATTTATGCAAAAAGAACAAAACAACTTACAATAAGGACCTTGATTTTTGGAACAGCTGGAACGCCTTTGTGCGGATCAATTGATATGAGAAGTACAGTATGGAATCCATGTTTCCACTGATAAAATGTTATTCTAGTAATAAATAAACAATGAAGCAAAGAGAAAAATCAAATTGGCTATAGATCAAATAATGGTTCGTCCATTGAATCACAAGTAATAACGAGCTGTGACGGATGGTGTACAATCTTTGGGCTGTTTTTTGGACTTGACTTGTCAAAAGAATACAAAATTAACAATTATATCATTAATTCAAATAAATTGTGATTTGGAAGAGCCAAAAAATTTTATCAGAAAAAAAATAGTCAGTTATTTCAAATATCTTGACCTTTTTTAATACCCTAGAATCCTTTAACCCTTTTGACACATTTTTTCACAATAACCATAGGCACGAAAACAATAGCATTCCGGAGGCATCATCAAAAATAAAGATAGATGTCTAAAACGAATTGTCCGTCTGATGTCCCTCCCAACAATCCAACTATGAAAAATCTATAGTGAAATGACTGACAACAAAGAGAACAGCAAAAAACCATTCTATCTTTGGTAGAGAATGATTAAAACTACATTTATTAAACTATTTTAGAAACGCTAATAATAACTCAAGTTGTGCATAATTTAATCATGTGAATTAAATAGAGATCTATTCAAAATATTTTTCAGATATTAAAAATACTTTTTGGAATTTCTGCACCTTTACTTTCCGCCAACAATCATCTGTTAGCAGGCATTCACCGTGTACTCCCTGATTGCTCTCGGTTCCAGAAGCGTAAACACGATTTTCTGTGAGCAACGTGATATCTGCCTGAACAAGCAAAAAGACCAGAAAAAAAGAATTACCATTTCGCTTTGTTATTTTTTAATGGCGACACCCATTGCTTGACTACAATACGACTTATACATACCCGCTATGAAGGCTGCATTGGAGTCACAGGGGACATGACAAGCGAATTAGATTGACGTTACCAGTTTGAGGACTTATTGAATTATGTAATTATCGCTGCGCCTTAACGTATAAATTTTCCACATTAACTGTGGTTTGGGTTCGAAGCGGAGGCAGGCTGCTGTTCGAGACTTGGTCTCAGCATGCCTTCGAGAAGGGCACAGTGCAACCGAAAATGTCACATTTTCGTTCGTCTCCCGGTAATCGAACGATTTGCAAAAATTTGTGTTCTTCGGCCATTGTTTTATCCTATGGAACGAAACCAGGGACAAACACCAAATTAGATTGTAAATCTATTCAGATAAAAAGTGATTTAGGTTTTGTAGCAAAATTAATTTTTCGCCATTCACCGTTCGTTCCCGGTTGTCAGCTTGAAGATCAGTCCAATCCGGCACACAGGAGTCACAAAGCCACAACGATTTGATGTCTGTACAGAATTCGGGAGATTTCGCAGCAACTTTAATTTTTCATTGGTCTCACCACCGGCAATAATTTCAGATTCAATTTGTGTAGATATGCTATGTGTTTGAATGTGTACCCTAAGGGGCTTACCTGAGAAGTTCTTTGTGCTCCCAAAGAGTGAAGAATCATTTCTTAAGTCTTTTGGGGAGACCAATTCGCATTATTAGATGACTTTACCGTATTCCTTCTCGCCTGCAGGGAGGGATGTTCTTATGCGGAATCAAGCGACTATTTTTTTGTAAAGCAAAATCCACTTGTGAATCAGATACTGACACTCACCGAGGCAAAAGTTAAGACGGAGAATCAAATAGGCGTCAAACGTTAAAGGACAAACGCAAAATAAATCAGGGCAGAAAATGGAATGTTACGTATGATACTAGAGCCAATTTGTCAGTTGGACAAGCTGGACCAGATTGTCCTTTGCTGAAAGACACCTGCACTGATCGCTCGTTAGCTTCGTTAATTCTACACCTTATGTCCAGTCACATTCCTGACGTTAGCATGCAAAATATTTTAATGAAACAGGGCAACATAATTTTCTTATAATTTAAAGAAGCCTAATTCCATGGAAATCGATAAAAGGTCTATTATCAAATGTCGTAAATAATTCAAAAAGCCAAAGTTATCTTCGTCGGGCGGTTGAAACTGTTGATCAGGTAGACTTTGCGTATTTGATACTTTCTTGACGAACCCTACCCTGACTTCGAGTGTCTCCAACAGACAGCCATACGGAGAAAGAAAGACTGTTTGCTAGGGCTGCAACGCTTGTAATGTGGAGGGCTCATCGTGAACCTTCCAAAACCGAAAGTCTTGTTACTAATGGAAGCATGTCTAATTGATATGTCATATACGTGATGGCCTGAAGGGCATATGGTTTAATGGTACATCGACATAGTCCGTCCGCCAGCGCTCGAGTTTCTGCAGGGAGCGAGGCCGAAAATGAGACTTTACACAACATGCTCGTTCAACGATGGCTAGTCGTCGAATCTGCGCGTCTGCCGCGTACCGGGTAATGGATCAAAGCGAAACGCCTCCAATTCCAAAAAAATGCAGAATCTGAAGACTTTAATCAAAAGTGAGAGGGTATTTCCACTGATTTCAGTGAGAGGTAGTTTTATGGAGCCCTCAATTCTTGACATGAAGCGTTCTTGATAGTCACTGTTTCCTTATGTACATGTACTTTTATCTAGTGCTGCATGAGCCCAATTCTGGTCTAGCAAAGCACCTTATAGATTCAGCCAATTCTCAAATATATTGGGGATCAGACGGCATGATCCAACTCAATTTGAGACAACATGAGAAATACAGACAAGGGCTTCCAAGTAGTAACCCAATGATTTTTAGGCATTGGCGTTTTTTCAGTGTGTGTGAATTGATCCGCTTTGGAAGTAAACATGATGGACAGACGTTTACTCCAGTTCACCGGAAGCCAGGGGAAATAGAACAGGACGTCATGAGGGCCGGGTTTGCAAGCACACTGCACCATTCTATGATCAGTTTTTGCTTGTTATCGCCAAAGAAAATGCGTCTGGGACGCGAAAACGTCGGCGTATTTGAATTGAGTTTTACTCAGGTAGTAACTAATTCGGCATAAAAAGTACCTCGGATAAAGTTGTTTTTCTGTTTTCTACTTTTGGGAATTCCAATTTTGAAGAAACATTTTGAGGCTGCTTTGTTGACTCGACAGTGAATTTTCAAACGTATTTTATTGAAAAAATGTAAATCACTCACTTTTTATAATGGATCCGATCTCTGATAAATATCCGGCGACAGAGGATGAGTCTATGAAAATACACACGACAGAAAATGAAACATTACGTGTATATCGATTTAGTTCGGTGAATGTTTGAAACCATAGAGATGGTAGAGTGGTAACTCCGCATTTGTTTAAATCCCCAATGTGTATTACACTTTCCGATTTTTAATTCAGTTGAACTCAAGGGAAGATACAAACTGGTATTGTCACAACCTGTGACGATATGCATATTTTTGCAGTTTTGCAGCGAAATTACAACGGAATTTGAGTGATCGTAATCCTGTTTGTAATGCAGGACGGAATGATGGTATTTTACAGAATTGTCAGTATCATGGACAGCTTTGGAGATTTAATGTTTGTTAAATTTGCCATTCGATGGGGTACCTAATACTATTCATGGTGAACCTCATGAGTATATTCTCTACGGAAGATCATATCATAAGGCCAAAAACCGTGTCCACTGGCCCCAGCAAAAATTCACCCTTACTCCAAAGACAATGGACTACATTTTAACTTTGAGCAGATGTAAATTGGGTCCCCTATTTCAAACTTCACGGAACTGAAAACATGGAGCCTTGATGAATCATAAAAATCATGCCGATGAAAAATTGAATTAAAACTTGAATTTGTCAGTCAAGAAAGCACGAATAATATTGCGAGCTAGTTCTTCCTGAAGACTTTACACTGTATTTAATACAATTCATGAAATTCCCTTGATAATCTGCTTCATTTTCGCTGAGTTAGGATTCGTATTAGCAAATAGTCATTCCTTTTTGATATCCAAACTTGTCTTCCCAATTATGACTGGCATAGAGGAGTCCATCTCGGTATGTAATGTAAATTGGCAAACTTTTGACTTTTTATCAAAAAGTGCTCAAATAATTTTTTTTTAGACTACGGGAACGCAAATCTCCGAATAAAAACTGAAATCTTGGACCCTGAACGTCTCCATGCAGAAATTGGAGAACTTTAGCATCCTGCTTGTGGGTTTTTCTAAATTTCAAGTTTGCTAACAGTGGGCCAAATCTATTTAATAGCTTTTTGACACGCTAAATATCTCTGACAACAGTTAGTAAAGACTCACTAACCGGGCCTGCATTCTACTCGGTACCAAAGTAGTGCCAACACTATACTAACCCTACGTAATGGACCCTTCATCTATTTGTATCTGTCTTCCAAATGTAATACGAATTAACTATATAATTTTTCGTTAGATTCAATGGTTTTGGCCTAGCCTAGTCATGTCCCTTCCACTATTTCAATGACAATTTGGGTTGTCCGTTTGGAGCTTATCAAATCTATACTTATCAAATAATCAACTGTTCGGCCTTCATCAGTCGTGGGTAGGTTTGAACCAGCGACGTTGGAGATAGAGGACGTTGCAAGCATACCCCTTAACCACAAGGCCACCGGGACCATCTGTTTTTGAGAAGCGTGAATTAGACAGCAGGAAGGCACTGCTTTAAGCAGGTCACGTTGGAGGGCGGGACTGCTTTCTGCAAGTCACTTAAATACCGCATCAGAGATTGAGGGCGGCTTCACTGCAGGCGCTACTCATTAATTACCTACCCACGACTGCTGAAGGCCCCAACAGGCCGAAACGGCGGTTGTCATGGGAGACAGATTTTTAGGATTTGTAAAATATAATTCTCTTCTTATAAAATTGCTATCCTGGCATTCTTGCTTCTATGATCAGTCAAATCGTGGTTGAGTTTCTCCGGACGCTAGTAAAATCTTGCACGACAGCTCACCTGTAGGCCTACTGAGGCAACAACTCGAGTTCAATTAATAAAAAATCCGAAAACTGCATGCCAGTGTGGCATTAAATTATGTTGACAATCGCCACTTGGACTATGCCATCTCATGGTTTTTCCGCTGCTTTAAGGCTCGATGGCTCAAGCCGGTGGACCATACTGGCCGAGGCCACCGCAGTTTCAACAAATGTTGCTTTGAGGTTCAAACAAGTCTCACATTGATCGGTTAGGATCATCATTTTATAGTCCAACTGCCTTGAGAACGGATCAGGACCTAAAGGGGGAAAACTCTGTACCTGGTGAAATCAGTAAAATTTCGGTGATTTTCTTTGTCCCCAGAAACACTGGTTCGATTTTTTAATGAAGAGCTAGGCATCAAATCATTGTTGATAACATCCTTTTTCAACATTTTCATATATCAAACCACAACTCCACTCAGATTTGGCAAAGCTTAGAAAAAGAACATATGAAAATTGACGCCGTCGAAAGAGATGACGATTATAATCTTAATGCGTTTAAAGGGGACCTCCTCAATTTTCTTAGTTTCAAGGTGAATAGGTAATTATAAAGTACAACACTTCTCATGGGTTACTGAAAACTGCACTTTATGTCCCTTCTAGAACTGGCAAGGTTTAGCGGATCAAAAAAGAGAAGTCGCTTTTGACGATCCAAGAGATGCTGCTGCATAAGCTTACTCAAATGTATACAATTGTCTTTGGATGATGGTTACTGTTATCCACTCAATTTTTATACTTCGATTTTACTATAATCAGGCTGCCCTGTGGGGCAAGAATGGTGAGCCTCCTGTTTCTAATTCCCTAATACTTGAAATAGTTACGTCAAACTTACATTCCAAGACAGTAGCCTGAAGATTCGGGCCTACAATTAATTTAGGTTAACTCAATTGCTATCGTCTAGGAATAATTGCACGTTGCAATTTTTTGGGATAATTAGTTCCCAAAAACTAAGGACATCGAAAGCCATTTATGATCTCAAAACAGATAAGCAGGTTCCATTCTGACAAAAATTTGCCAATTTAAAAAAGATTCTGGAAAAATCGTACTTGCTGCACAGTAACATAATGATCGACCGTCAATGATAGGATCATAAAAAACTATTGACATAACAAAATCGTGTTCTGAGAGTACCTTGACTACTTAAGAGACGCAGACTGAATTTCAGGCACATCTTAGGAATAATTGACCACACATCTATCGGATCATGCCATTTCCCATGTGACTATGATGCTCGACAACACCCTGTGACTGTGGCGAAGCGTCGAACTATCTTCCATTGCAGCTTGACATTAACTGCATCGGTCGATAGATCGAATTTCTTCTCCGGGGATACCACTTTCCATCGAACATTGGCGTTTCATATTGATCGCCTTCACACAAAGAGGGTCAGGGGAGTTTCTACCTCTTGATTATCTTGTGTTGGCAATGTGAAACCAAATATGTCTATCAATCTATGAGAAGACTGCAGACCATCGAGTCTCTTTGAACGACCTACATGACAACTGGGTTAGGGTGCTACTCCACACATGAATTGCAAACAGTTGCAATTGCAAATCAGAGTTTATTACACAATAAAAAACTCATTGAGTTTCTACAGTGCGCATCTGTGATAACCTAACACTAAATAAGAAAACATGTGATTCCCCTTTTTAGAGCAAATTAGTCACAGTCTTCAATAGCCAGTGAAGTGATCAGATAAACGCATTTTTCTGGGAATTCTTATCTTTCAAAGAACGTTTGTATATTATCATAGTCATCCCTTCTGCGACTAGCGGATTGTCATCATTTGGTCCATCGCACGCTAACTTGCACAAACTATACTTCTACAAGCGATTCCAAAGTTTATCAATCCAGCATATATCTTAAAAAACAGGCTGCAAATCTGCTTGCGACTGCCAACTTATTTTCTTCTCGTGGCGGACGACACTGTGTTACAGGACATAGGTGCATTCATAAGCAAATGTGAGCTACTTGAATGGAATATACCATTGATGGTGCAAGCAAAAATTGAGTAGGGCCTCCATTTCACCTCCTGTTCTTTAAACAGGACTATAGTCTCGTAACAAAAACGTTGTGCAATAACCAACTTGTCCGTCTATAACAATTGCTCCCTTTTATAATCAATGTCAGTGAGAATTGCTAGACCGAGAAATGCGATATACAGCTTGATGGCGTTGCTTGCATGGACCCTGAAATATTCAATTATTATAGCTGTCTACCATTTGTCTTCATCCCAGACATGCAGCAATGCATCAAC
Organism: Prostheceraeus crozeri; assembly: GCA_907163375.1. Classification (NCBI taxonomy): domain Eukaryota; kingdom Metazoa; phylum Platyhelminthes; order Polycladida; family Euryleptidae; genus Prostheceraeus; species Prostheceraeus crozeri. Next base: position 10,231 of record CAJQUW010007977.1, on the reverse strand, counting down.
ATCGATACTAAATGGCTTCTGTTTTTTAGCTTCTTTCAGTATTACCGGGTTAGAACAACCGCGTGAAACAACCCCAGTAACAAAACTTCTGTGTCGGTGCTAGAAAAAGGGAGGAAAAAACGGTTCATTATCAATTGCTAAAAATTGGGGAGTAACTCCAGGCGGGCGATGGTTGGACACATAGACTCCTCGTGTCGCGAATATTGTTCTTCTGATTCTTCCCCCATGGAAGGGAGTTTTCTAGGTACCCAGGGACTAGTAGGGTCACTATAATATGACATTATATAGGCTGTTAAAATTCATCAAACGTTGAATAGAATGTAATCAAACTGACATTTTCCTGGCATTGCCTTTGTGCAAGGAATAAAAGTCAATTTTTGCAAATTTTAAGTCATGAATTATAATACTCTTAGGGCCGATTTTGGATCAACCGTCCCAAGAGATGACAGATTGCGTGTTGTTTTTGAGAGGCTTTTTTGCAGACAGTGATAGCTCTCCGCGGTTCATTTACCATATACTGTGGATAAAAGATAAATGGACCTCTTATATGTTAACTTGGGCGTAAAGATTGGTTCGAAAAACTTTTTAGTCCTGAGCAAAACTAAAAGTGGGCGTTCGAAGGAGATAAGGCGAATTGCGGAAGACATTTTTTTTTCCAAAAATTGGCTTTTCATTTTATATCTCAGAAAGAACTATGTTTTTGAAGGATGGACTAAAATGTTCCGTCTTATCTAAAACAGAAGTGTTTGTAACAAAAGTTTACAGGACATCGCGAGTCTCTATCATTGCTTTAACTGCGAATACATGGCTTCGGAGAGATGACGAAAACGCCGTCGAAGAGATGGACACAACATTTTGGGGAATCGTATATTTAGTCTCCCACAACTCTAAATAATCGAATTTCAAGGAACAACTACGCTATCTGAACAGAATAACGTGGGTGAATGGACATTATGTACAGCATAAAGGCGATTGGGACAGTTCTTAGCTGAATCTAGCTTCACAGGCTATCTAAAAAGTAGGATACAAATTCTGGGGACATGGAAAAAAATCGGGTATTTTTCAGAATTCAACGCCGAACGAAACTAATTAAATAGGACCGTCAAAGTATATTAAACAATGGATTCATGGGCCGGATTAAGAGCAAACGAAATACTCTACAAACAATGATAGTGTTATAGTTGACTATTTGTGATCAAATAACTTTGAGGGAATCCCAGGGAGGGAACAAAAAATTTTGCAAAAAGTTTCACTTTTTTCAGGATTTCACCACCTATATTTTTATCTTTTTTTTATTGTGTCATAAATACTTTCGGAGCGAGACTAATTTAGTTTTGAAAATATTTCTTGGCACAAATTATTGTATCTGTACAAACTTGTTTGTATCTTTCATGGAATCACATACGGCAAATCACCACTAACAAACAAATTTTGCTACTCTTTAACTTTTCCTTTGTTCTGATAAACGCCAAGGTCGCTTATCAGCGCAATAAGAAACAGTCAAATTGACAAACAGCTCCCGATCTCAATGACGGAATTTTATTTAACCACAATGGGACTGGGATGGACTGGCCGAGTTTTGAAAGAAATTAGTAACCGCTCCTGATGACAAACTGAACCAAGAAATCCACATTTTCTTGCAAATATAGGAGTGACATATGCCATTTGGAAACTGAAACAATGCCTTTCGTTGGATACAAGGAAAATTGCATAGTTTTTTTTGGATTACTCATTCAAAATAATTTGGTTTGGACCCGTAATTTCATGTTCTATGCCAGTGTCTGCATTTTATGGTTTATTGGCTGAGTCATTCGTATAAATTTCATGCTCTAAATTTGCTTTGCCTTTACGCATTAAAGATCTGTAGATGTGGAACATTCCTGCAAACCTTGAAGGGAGATTGAAATTATGAGCCCAATTCCTGACGAATCTTATCAACTTCCGACACACTTATTCATATCAACTCATTTCTTAAATAAAATGTGCGTCCGTTCTGACTCACTGACAATGATTTGGCTTAAACCGACAATAGTGATGGATATTTACAAATGTACAGGCTTTCTTTTAATTTTAACTATTCATTGTCCGAAAAATGTCGTCAAACTGAACTTTCCATATTGATCATGAGAAGATACCGGAATCTATTATAATGCTTTTCCTACAGGTTCATAGGCTTGACATTAAGTGTTGGGTACTGTCACAGTACCCGCTCAGTTTCTCAATGTTGAATAAGAACCCTTCTTTTCAAGCTGGAAAAGCAGAGTGATTGTCATCAATACTTTTGAAATATCCTTTTATACACAAACATTTTCTACCATTTATTATTATTATAGAACTTTTGTCTAAAAAATGCTACTTTTTTTTATATATATCCCCCCCCACCCCCCCCCCCCCCCCCCCCCCCCCCCTCCCCCCCCCCCCCCCCCATTAATTTTTTTTATTTCCTGATACAGCTATTTCCTATCTTAACAATCGGGGGGCAATTTACGAAACATCTTCTTGAATTTTGAACGATAAGTGCCCAATTACGTTTCAATGGATGTAGGCCTAGCATGATAAAGCCGGAGTGTTGCCCCTTTATTGTAGTGTCAATTCAAAGCAAGGGATGCATGTTAGTTCTCAGAGAGAAACATGATTAATGGCTTATGAAACATTGAAAATCGGAAGATGGTTGTGGATCACGGATACAGGAATCTGGATCGACAGTGTTAGACATTGTCCCTGAGTCTTCGGCGGGCCCGTCTCGATCCGTGTTTCAAAGCATTTCCTGAAACCAGTATTTATTTTTTTCGATGTTTTCTCAGCAGCAAAATTTAGTCCCGACGAGATTGTTCTCGAGATTTTTTAAGTAACAGCATCCAAACTTTCTTATGAAGTGCACAACTCACGTACCTACACGTCAATTTTTATGAAATGGCTCATAATAAGTTTGCGTGAAACGCTTCAACCTGAAAATCTAGATAGTGAAACAAACCAGGGGGGGGTTTAGGGGGGGGAGGCCTACATGACGGCGGGGTAGCATTTCTCAGGTTTGTGTTCTGCGATTTTCTTCACCGAATGCCTAACAGAACTATTAATCTAGTCCCTGTGCTTTTAACATTGATTTGATTCCAAATTCCAAAAATTTCTGTGTTCATCAAAGAACTGGTTATTGCCGGAAGACAAAACAGTGGGGGTTCTGGTGTCAGAAGCCACAGTGACGACGGGACTGAGGAGCTTATTGTGGCGTATTATGAAATCGCATGGAAATTTTCCTTCCAACAGGTTGATGACGTCTTTCTTTGTGACTACCTCCAGAATTTTGCCCGGGAAACTATACGCTAACACCTCGCCCAACTGCGGCCTTTTTCCGAGACGCGCCCTCACCACTGCGGGGGTTACCCGGCTTAGATTCTCCCCAAAAACTATTGCACCAATTGTGGCAAAACCACACATCAAAGGGGATTGAAAGGGGATTCAGAAACAGCATTATTTTTATTTTTAGGGGCCACCCTGGAGCTGAGGTGAAAGTCAAAGGTCAACAACGCTAATTTTTGGACAAGGCTCCCTTTCGGTCACTATTTAAAAAGGACATAAATGACAAACAAAAATAATAAAAACCCTTACACTAATCGAAAGGATCTGGGGGGGAGGGGGGGGCTTTTTCGGTGGGTGAGTTACAATGAAATTACATAGTATTAATCGCTATAAAGCCTGCATCAATTGTCATTCCAAAATAGCTGTCAAAGGTAAAATTATTCAGAAACCTTTATTTCAAACTCAGCTTCGCCACTAGAATCTATTATCTGAAACACGCCGTTCTCATTGCTCAGATAGATGTTTTCCCCATACTTCATCTGTTAAAAAAAATCTGTCAATGCACCTGAATAACCTTCCGTAATTGGCTGTAATTAGAACGAATCAGGCAATAAAAGATTACCAAAAGTACGAAAATAAAGTAAAAAAATCATGACAAACATGGCATAAATAAGATACTGTTCAAATTCAAAAGACTTTGCATTTGTGAATATTTTATCCTTGATAGGAAGATAGACTTTTATGCAATCTCACTTAATTCATCAAGAAATTATAAGTACCCCCGGGTGGGGGGGGCGCAAATATACATTAGACAGTAAAATTACCGAAAATCAACCAAAATATTCCAATAGGACATTCAAAATTTAAAAAATAGATCTCACGCCAAAGTAAGAACTGCCAAATCTATCTTCCCCCCATGTTTATGACATCTTGCGCGCGGAATAATGTTCGGGTCCAAGGTCTGTGAATTAATTTGGATTCAGACATATGAACTCCACAGCGGGATGTTTGGTAGATCACTAATGGTCGATTCTAAAAGTGTCAATAGTCGCATTGGCATGATCGTGGTGAAAACAACCGATTGTGGTCGGCCAAAGGGCTTTTTAACCATTCATTGTTTGTTGATCTATCGTTGTCTTTTGTTGCATAGCTCCATTTTTGGTGTTCACAGAAAACTACATTTTCCAGTGGACGATTTGATCGGAGCCTATGTTAAATAAAAAATTCATAGCAAATACTGCATCGAGAATTGGTACGCATACTTGTTTTGAACTTCTTACTTTGAGGGTTAGACGAACGACATATTTCAGCAGCTATTTTTAACTGAAAGTGTCATAGAAGGGTTTTTAAATGGTTTGCCAGGTTTCGGAATAATTTACAGTGTCACGCTTGCATTTCTCAGGACACCTGCGTGCTGTAGATAAAGGAAATGTGTGATTTTGAGTGCTATGGCTGAAAACATTGTCTGAACATGTAGATCAAAACAATTGAACTGATTTTGACATTGAAAATTTTTTTTTTCTTTTGATAAGTGCAAATGATGCATTGGATACTATAGGACCATAGAAAAATAGATTGTTTCAAACTGAAGTTCGTCTAGGAATCGGACAATGGGGACTCAAGGTTCGCGGCACATCGGGGGGGACCAAATTAGGAGCTAGACATAACCAATGGACAAGCTTTGATTTACACACTCATGTGACTGCTTCTGACCCGATTATACAAGCCGTTGACAAGTGTATCCTAGTGACAATGCGTGCGAATTATTGTGCCACTAATTGTGTATTGCCTGACGCTTAACCTCCGTTTCGAGAGTTTTAATCTTTGTCGTATTTCTATGCTATAGACTGGACTGAAGCTCGGAGTGACATTCAAACAATTAGCTTCTGAAAATCCGGATCGGAGAAAAGAGGTGACGGTATTTTAAACATCATTTCAGCCGAACTATGGTCGCTCAACCAGGCCACATGAGCGGCCAAGTAGGTATTTTTAGGAGAATTTTCCCCTCTGAAGAAGAGCGAAGGCTCGAAATGCGTAGGGGATTTGTTATGTACAAAAGTATTTTTACCAATCTGATTCTACTTGTGCAGGAATTAAAGTTGGACAGGAAAGGACTTACTTTTTTGCTGTTTTGGCCACTATAAAGAGTACACCTCTTGTTTGGCGGCAATTCTTATTCATCAGGAAGTTTTGACTCAAGAACAATCGAAGTAGCCTCTCTCTTGATTTTATAATTGGATAGCTCGCTACGAAAAATGATAAAAACCTCTATGAGGCAACGACTATGAAATGACTGCCCTTGAAACTCCCTGTGAGTGTCATCATGGCATTCCATCGCTCATTAGCCAGATTCTTCTTAAGATAGGAAAGCATGCAACTATGAGCCATAAATAGAAGAAGGTAGGACTACGTATCAAAACTTCTGATGGGACCCTGGTTAGCCTCTTGCGCTAATACTCAACACGTCTGACAGAAATGATTTGCATTAAAAATATTTCTCAAACCAGCGAGTTAAAAAATTCACAACACTACCTCCAACTGCTGTAAGTTTGCATAACTGTACAGGTCTGGCATATCACATGCTCTTGCTTTGTTTCTGATTTTCTGAATATAGAACAATCTGCTGGAAAAAAAAGCAAACATTCTCGGCTTTAAGCAAAACCTTACTTTGAGTCTTATGTTGTATTATCTAGAGTTTTGTCCGACCTTAAGTCAAGGCTATGTGAGACTAATAGTTCATGAGTGCGCTCATTTAGTCTTGGCATCAGTTGATTGACACAGGCTATGGATTGGGCAGAAATTTTCGCCCTTGTACTTTTATAATCCACATAATTGACAGTAATTTCTTAGATACATAGAAAGAAAAACAAGAATCCCATGCTTCAGCCGGGAGCTCTTCGTCCGTTCTTTTAGTGAGGGCTGACAACTAAGTGCAGCCGGCTCCGTGTCCGCTTCTCATAAAATCGGGACGAGAAGAAAAAAGCGCCGGGCCTGAAGCAAGAATTCTTGTTTTCTTCTAATGCCTCTGCAAGGGTACCAACAAAGCGAGTTACTGTTGTTGGCCATGACCGATGAAGGTTCAATCATGCGGCCAGTGGGGGAGCATTGTGAAAAAAGATGCAATCAACCTTGCTAATTCTGCTTGCTTCTCAACTTGGCCATAGACCTCTCCAAAGACTTCATGAAAAGCTAGTGCGTTCAATGAAAACGTCCCAGGTGGGAAGCGTTCACTTGCTAAATATGAGAAGATCATCTGGTGAATTTATCGAGATTTTTGGGGTGGACAAATTTAATTTTCAATCTTATTTCTTGTGATCAAAAACCATCGGAAAGAATGTGGAAAAATCGCTTTCATTTATTTATAAACGCAGCTAGAATCGAAAAGGTGCAGGCAGCGGAATAAGTTGCGATAAACCACGTTGGCTATTGGTAGACATTTAATTTACTTATCTGAGCCGAACTCTTCACCAACCAACAAAGTACTGGATAGTGTACGTAAATAAAGTAGGGGCAGTTAGTAGTAAATGTTTGTATGCCTAGGCCTCCTAAAAACATTACCATTGTCTACTTCATCTGATCAGTCAAAATGGGGTTAACTTTTTTAATTACACGAAAGCCTTGCACTACGAAAAATTTTCCGTGAACTGTCCATAGGAATTGCTATGAAATGATTCAAAATTAACTGACTATTCGTTGTAAATTCGTTTATGTTCAGGAGAAGCTAAGCAAATTTGTTTTAGCCAGTATTCTTCACCACTTTGCTTAATTATTCAAAGACAGCCAGAAACTTTTATTTGTTAAACTAGATCGGTCGTGGTGTAGGAAAAAGGTAAGGAGCGTGCTGGCGGAAAGGTACCAATCTCGACACATATCGACGGAAAAACACAGGACTACCAGAAGGAAAATAAGAGGGAAAGATTAAAAGGCGGAGTGGGAGCGCAAAGTCGTGGAACTATCGCCGGCGAACTTCGCAAGCGAACATGCTAAAAGTAATGTTATGAACGATTAAGTGGATGCACCATATGTAGCTGATAATCTAGTAAATATCATACTAAAGTCATGAGTTATGATGCCCGACAGACCTCGAAAGCGACTCGCCAACAGCAAGAGGTGATACTTTCCCGGATCATGTCCATAAATCTTTCAACTTTTCGCCCAGAATGCGTTCCCACAGCGGCAGAAGAAATTCGACTTTTCGCTGGTTTAAGTTAGTGGGGACTAGAATGGACAACAGCTGTTTGGTCGAAGATTCTTTTTCAGGTTGCTCGGTAAAGCGCAAATAGCTTAAGTCAACGTTACTATAGAAAGAAAGGTGAGATAAGCCTGTCCACCGTTTGTTCAGTCTTGCCGCACTGTCGAACGTGACCAGATTCAAAGCAATTTTAATCAAAATGAGTTTTCATCTATACAAAAGTACATTGGCAAATGCACGGTACCTAAGCACCATTTTCGGTATAAGAAGTCAAACGCCCCAATGTGTGTAAATTCACTTGCACCCCACATTTGTGCCGAAGACACGCAATGACAATGATCGACTTCTTTGAGAAAGTGTACTGCAGCACCTAGAACCCGATTATCTATGTAAACTGCAGGAAACACTCTAGCTCAACATAATCAAACATTCAAACATAGAGGGTATTTTCGATTTTTTCCCTGATACATTACTAGTACAAATGAACATTTCAAAGATTAGTAAGATTCCGGTCTGACACTGCTGCTATCCAAATCACCAAGGTTTCATTGGATTGTTATGTCCTAAAAGAGACGGCAATTTCATGGAGTTGCTCTAGTTGATCATTTAGTGTCCATAGCAAATCATGAAGTTAAGCTACAAACAAAACTAGGGAAAAAACACACGGGCAGAGATCGAGACCAATTCGGGTGAGTTGAAAACGAAATGCTTCGTACCTACAGTCATGAATTCCCTGTCTAAGTGCCGGCAATCTTATGTAGAAATTGCAGTGGCACTGTGTCTATGATAGGCCGACAACCGACAATGAAATTCTATCTGTCGATTGTATAAGAAAACGGTTTTACAGAACATTATTAATCACACGGGGAAACGCTATCTAATGATTTCATACAACTCCTTACATCGATAGACAAGTACTCATCAGTTTGACAGAAAAACGTGGCGACCAATTCGGTCACAATACCATAACACTTTTTGAGTTAAACTCGACGCACGTCGTAATCGCTCGTGTGTCATTAGAAATACATCTGTTTATCTGACGTTCGCTAGAATGGAAATTGACTCACGATCGCGGACACATCCGAGGGAAACTAAGTTGGGGGCATGGAACACCAATGAAAGGCTTAGATTTTACTCATGTGACAGATTCTAACCCATTGCTACCGACGTTGGCAGGTGCTCTAGTGAAAATGCGTGCGATTTATGTGCCGTTATTGTGGATCATTGCTTGACGCCTTAAATTTCCATTTAGAGGTTTTAATTGTTGTCCAATGATCTATGCTCGTGGCGTATCCTTTTAATTGTCATGGACAAACACGGTGCTTCATGACCGATTATTTTTTTCAATGTGCATGCTCGATCTCTTCCCTTCTTGTATGAAATTTCTTTTTAAGTATATTTCCGTGATTCTTAATTTCTAGCCAATGTCTCGCTTTCGATAATGCGTTCATGATGCAATTCCGATACAATTGTATATTTAAGATTGTGAAATGTAACCGTGTTCATTGGATTTAGGATGAATGAGATAAATTTGTAACATATTAATAATATCTCCCAATTTTAGAGTTCGCTTCTCATGCGTTAAATTCTCTCTACGAGTACAAGGTTAGATCTACTAAATATTCAATTGTTTTTGGTCTCATGGTCTTCTAAATTTGATCTTATCCTTCAGATCTCAACACTATTTTTTATGTATTCAGTTTGGTAAGAACATATTTTTCAGTGACTCGTTTCTGTCTGTAGTCAACCATCAATGATTTTATCAAATGCTAAACGCTTTGGATCTGATGCAATGCATTTTCTACAATTTGATCAAATTTAACAAAACTCCGGATTAACGTTCTCAGGATGTTTAGCGTAAATAACTCAAGCAAATCGTGTGGTTTTCCTGTGGTCCAAATTACCTCACGAGCAAACCAAACTTTAGAACTTACTGCATGTTTGTCATTGATGTGCGAAGGAAAATTTGCTTTAAGGGACCTCACATTTTGAGGCGCGATCGGCTTCTCTACTAGGGCATAATTTAAGAGGAAGTAGGTGACCCATCGCGAGCCTTACTTACCATTCCTTGTAGGACTTGCACGGCTATCCGCCAGCCCAATCCCATTACAACGCGGCGGCTGATTTGTCGTTTTCTGCCTGGAGGCGCCCAAAATAAAAATTGTCATCCCCGGCTACCGGAATCTATCTCCCTCCAACTCCGAGATAGGGCTCATTCCCGCTGCTTGCCGGGCTAATAATTGTCCCAACCTGAGTCAATTATTCGCCTTCTAAAAGCCAAACAAAAACTATAAATGTGCAATCCTGGTTTGTTTTCATTTTCTTTCCCCCATCGCTTTTCGCCGCCGGGTACAGGCAGGACGAGAACCAACGAGCGGATGAAAAACAATTCAACAACTGGCTAGATGTCTCTTTCGGGAATTTTTAGTTATTTCTGAGGATCTTGCGAGGAGGAAGTATATGGGGGGAATAACAGTTGAGAGGATTGTTTCAACGTTTTAAAAAGTATCACTGATGAATATTCCGACGGAAATGGTCTTCACCAAACATTGAGTCAGCAACGAGGAGAAGAATTGTGCAATTCAGGGGGTGAACGCATTTCCGGAAACAAAACGCTTATACCGACATAACGGAAACTTATGTGTTTGTTTAACCTTACTAACTTTATTTTTCTCGAATCGGGACCCTGCCGTGATACGTTATTAATTCTGAGATTGACTCAAGAAATAATTGATTTATTTA
>CAJQUW010007976.1:0-22906 GCA_907163375.1 Prostheceraeus crozeri | reverse complement strand
AGTAATGCTTTCTCAACAGTAGTGAAAACTGTGCCCTACTTGCGAGGGATAGGTACATGGATAGGTACATGTATAATTCAGTGTTATGAATAGGCACATGGATAGGTACATGTATAATTCAGTGTTCTCAATAGGAACATGGATAGGTACATGTATAATTCAGTGTTATGAATAGGAACCTGTATGACTTCTGTTTTACTGGATAGGTACATGTGTTCGGTACACTCGGTTGAGTACATCGTGTGTTTCGGAACGTCTATGATCGAACTTGTGTGGTTTGGTTCTGAGTACTTGGGTACGTACCGATAGACGTCCGTTGTTTGATTTTGAATGGGTTTGCTCAATTGCGACTATTGTGACAATTATTTTAAATGTAGCACTATTTAGATGTGAAACTTTAATGTGCAGTTATGATTTAGTTGCTTCTAGACCTTCAAGTCGTTTAGGAAGGCGTTGCGAAAGTTAAACAGATACATGATAATAAGCAGCAGTGGTAAATGATTCACAATTTAAGTATGATTTCATTCCGTGATTTAGCTTTGCAAATACACAAATGTCTACCTATTTACAAGCCTCTGTTGAATGCTGGCTCTCCCTTTGAATAGCATAAAAAAGTTTTCAAATCCAAGGAATAGTGATAAGAAAAGGCGGAAACTTAATTCAGCGCGGTGGTGGTGGGTTTTCTAAGTCATGTTAAATGATATTGGAAACAGTATTAATGTGTAATCATAGTCCGCTGGAAGATGGCAGCAACTGCTGCAATGTTAATATAAGTTTAAGCGAATCATAAAGTGACACGTCATCACTTTGAGATTGATGGAGTCATATATAGGTGTATATACGGAAGAACGCTCTTTTAATGATATTTTACCACTTTCAAGTGACAATTCATTTGCGCTGGTACGAAAAGCTCCGAATCTTAGTACTTCGTTGTTAACATGACTCAGAAAATGTATACAATGCAGAGAGGAAGGTGACGCTTTTGAGCAAGATCTCTTGAAGCTTCGTCCGACACGAAAGGTGGCAAGGATTGGAAATACTTCTACTTTCAAACCTTGAATTATGGTGATGATGGCTTTTATCTTCAAGTTCCATTCTTTCCCACAGTAATGGTATGTCTACATCCAGGGTAATATAGCAAATATGAGACAAATGCGAGTGAACTTTTCCAAAATGGCAACAGGTTGATTCTTAAAAACTATTGACTCTTTCGCGAAAGAATGTGTTGAGCTGCCTGAAAGTGCTCCCACTCCATTGGAGAAAGGCATTAGAGGAAGGAGAATATGGTTATATAGGAATTGCCGGAATTCGATACACTGTTTTTAAAACTATCGGATCATTTTCAAGCATTCGATCTCTTTACAAACGCGATGGAATGTGAGGATCTCAAACGGGGCCTGCATTATATGGGCCTTAGTGCACGTTACCGGACTTTATATTGGTTCACCATGGTTCGACTGGTAAAGTCGCATCTATTACAAATGAAGGTTCTTCAACTAGGTCTAGTGAACCAACTACCAATTGATAAATGTTTAATTAACATTGAATAAGACTGCTTCAAGTGATGGGAAGGAAGAGAGTAAAAAGCGCGAGGGCGGAAATCTAAAGATGGGAATCCTAAATTGAAGTTGAAGCGCCTCAAGATAGCTGACTTGAAAACTTTCTATAATCCTAATTGTGATGTAGGAAAACACAAAATGTTTTAATTTGTAAAATGTTTTAATTTGTAAATGTAACTTGAAAGTTTTTCTATTCTGAACTGTAAATAAACATTGAATTTCTGGAACATGTGTCTGTTTTGTTGTTCTACTCAGCAAAATTAAGGTCGGGATGATGAGTTTAATGTTAATTGAGAATTATAAGATGACAAGATTTTCGTCTATATTCACTGATCGCACAATGTGTGTTTCGCTGGATACCAAGTCAGTCTGGGGGCGTAAAACTACATATTGTAAACTGAATTGCTACAATATAGAAATGAAATGTTTAACAAGGAAATTTAAGAAGGAGTCCAAATGGTATTATGGAATATTTCGACCACAAATACATTCTGCACTTCGCCAGAAAGGTTATGAGGTGAAGCAAGGGTTGCCATCAACTGAGGATATCAAAGCAGGTGACTTACTAGTATTAGATGATCTATTACGAGAAAGCAAATCTTCAAAGGATGTAACTGAAATGTTCATTCAAACTGCACATCATAGGGAAGCTTTTTATTATCTACATCACCCAAAACATCTTCGATGGCAGGGAAAGAGCAAAGAACTAGAAGTTTGAATACACGATTATTTCAGGCCAATATTTAAAAATCCAAGAGATAGCAGTCAGATACATCATCTCAGTAGGACAGATATTACCTCAACAACCTAGATAAAGTACTTTCAAAAATATATGAAGATGTAACAAAGAAACCACATGGTTAATCTATTTATTGATCTAACCCAGGAATGTCCGGAACGACTTCGATTTCACGAACAAATATCATACCTAATTCCGCTGAACCAATGACAGTTTTCTCGGTTCACAGTTAAGTTTTAAGCAATGTACTTTGTTGCTTATTATTTTCTCAAACATGTCCGTATTCAAAGATGGTAGTCATTCCTCAAGAGGAGTATGTTACAATTGACTACATTACAAAAGCTGCACCAGGAAGTCTCAAAAAATTATAGATCAACCTATTACGAATCAACTTAAGGAACTAACACAAAAGGATATGGAAATTCAGAAGATTAAGGATCCTATCGACGAAATGCAGTTAGCAGCTGAAAACATTGGGACGAGAGGCGACAGATTCGTGACAAGTTGCGACGATTTATAACCTTGTCAACACCTCGACCATATCGTGTGCGCGCTTAGCGATTATTTGACTTCATTGATCCACATGTGAAGTTCAATGAGAGAGGGGAGATAATAGATGAAACAACTGGTGATGTTATTAGAAATAGTCACATAGATGACCTTCTACAATATGCTGTCAGAGATGTAAGGCGAAAACTAGGTGCACCACAAGGGTGGTCATATTTTCAGAAAATTTTATCTGATCAAAATGTACCTCACAATATTATTGGAGGACCGACTGTGAATGAATTGGATAAGGGTCACTTACAAGATGGATCAAAGAGTAAAACACCCACGATGGCGGTCAAGCGAGAGCTTGCAGATCCCGAGGATCTGCCACCAAAAAGAGCTACTAGGCGCTCAATGCGTGTTGCGACGGAGTATAGTAAATCTGAAGCAAATATGAATTAAGCCTTGCCTCTCTCATATCATGTCGTTACAAAAATTTTGCTGTTGTTTGAAATCTGCGCTCGAAGGTAAAGCAGAAGAGGGCATAGAGGTTGATATCAATTGTGTTAGCAGTTGCTGTGCGAGTAATACGCGTGCAAATCAGAACAAAGACGATGAGTACAGCAGTTGAAACTCAGAAAGATTTATTACGACTTAAATCATCCCGCAAGTTTCAGTCGTCGGAGGTTCTAGCTCGTGCAGCAGGTGTGGGAATAGAGAAAGTCAAGAAGTGGTTGAGGAGTCAACCGACTTACACTCTTCACAAAAATGCGAGAAAGCGGTTTCCAACAAGAAAATATGTTGTTAACAATATAGATAGTCAATGGCAAGCGGACTTGGCTGACATGCAACAGATATCACAGTACAATGATGGCTATAAATACATCTTAACCGTATAGATATTTTATCTCGCTATGCTTGGGCACGTGCGCTGAAATCTAAACGAGGACCAGAAGTTGAAGCGGCTTTTCAGAGCATTTTCGATGAGGGGCGTGTTCCGCAAAGAATACAGACCGATCAAGGGAAGGAATTCGAAAACTCTCATGTTCGAAGTCTCCTTAAAAGTCATAATGTGGAATTGTTTAGTGTCAAAAGTGCTTATAAAGCTGCCATGGTTGAGAGGTTCAATCGCACACTGAAGACAAAAATATGGCGCTATTTCACTGCAAAAAATACACATGTTTGGGTAGGTGAGCTGCAGAAATTTGTTAAGAATTACAATGAAAGCTACCATCGAATCATTAAGATGAAACCAGTTGATGTTACCCCAGATAATGCGATGGATGTATGGCTTCGATTGTATGATAAGAAAGCGAAAAACATTTCCAATGAAAAGAAAATTAATGTTGGTGATAGAGTTCGGATTTCAAAGGTTAAGTCTACATTTGAGAAGGGGTATCTACCTAATTGGACTGAAGAAGAGTTTTTTGTGGATGAAGTAAATACAAAATTTAGACCCACCATGTATAAATTAATAGATTACCATGGCAATCCAATTGAAGGAAAATTTTACTCTTATGAATTTCAAGTAGTATACAGAAGTGAAGAGGTGTATATGATTGATAAAATAATTAGGAGAAAGGTCATGGCAATCAAAGGAAATATCTAGTTAAATGGAAAGGATATCCTGATTCATTCAATAGCTGGATAACGCACCAGGATCTACAAAATGTGGAGATGGGAGACACTCGTAACTTTTAAGCTAATATAGCATGTGACTTCTTCCATATATGACTTTAACATGTCTACTAACTTCAATATCATTCTTCCAAGCAATAGCAACCCCAAGATATTCCCAAGTAACAAACCATCTCTATACTCTGTTGAATTCGCTAATCCAATTACTCTGCATGGACCCCATGAAGTTGCTCTAACTGAAATTACTTATTACAACGATATCAGTTTGCTAAAGAACAACTATTTTGAATTACATAAAGAAGTGCGAGAGAAGGATGATTGCTTTCGCATATTTCAAAATAGTCTACATGGTACATGGGCTTTTCATCATCTAACTTTACATCCTTTTTCAACATCTTTACCATCTGTCCAAAACATGATTAAAATTCAAAAGGCATTTGCAACGTCAACTTTTGATTCTAAGGTTCCCACAATGAGCTTGCAAGATACAGAAAAGGAAATCGGTAGAATGTTTGAACGAATAAATGATCTCTTCAAGCTGACTTTGAATAAATTCTACAAACCAGTCATAAAGGGGTCAACAAAATTGATGAAGGAAGGGAAGCATGTTCTTCTTGTATTAGGTAAGGATTTGAGTCATACTTTTGGGTATTCCAGAACAACTTTCTCATCAAGGTATTGGTACAATGGACGTGGGTGAATTCGGAGAGGAAAGTCACTGATTTTAAATGTAGAATTGTGCCATTGTATGCATTACAAAAAAGGAGCATCCGAGTAAAAAATAAATTTGAGGTCATTAGAAGTGTTGAAGACTTTGCAAGAAAGTTTCAAGGATCAGTGCCAGAAACGTTAATGACTTGTGAATATAAGAAAGAGAAAGTAACTTTATTTACTGTTGAAACGGAGGCAGAATTTATTGTTTTTACTAAAAGGACACCATTGGAAAAGTCTGAGTCCGCTGTTATTGAATTTGGATCTGAAATGATTGGGATGTTTAAGGGCCTTGAAAGCGCACCTTGGTTGACAGAATTAAATGATACATTCAAGGTTCAATTGTCCTCTTCTAAACTCAAAGCATCAACAAATGCTTCATGGGATATCCACGTATACAGCGAAGACATATCGGGTGATGAATTGTCTACTTCCAGTGAACTTGTAAAAAGAGTTAATTTGAACATTGAAAGCTTGAAAACGCCATCTGAATTGTGTACAAAGTTAAATGAGTTTGGTGTAGATTACCTTGATGCAGATGAATATCACTTTTCTTATGACCCACATAAGAAACGCATGATTCTAAAGGTAGGGAAGAACTCTCTTATCAAGCTGGATAGCGTGTTAACGACCACATTGGGATTCTCAAAATCAACTATTTATGAAGGTACATCAATAGGCGATACAGCCCATCACTAGAGCGTGATATAAGTAACTTATACGTCTATTGTAACATTATTGAATATACAAGGGTTGGCGACATTGAGGCCCCACTTCTGCGCACATTTCCTCTCTCATCCGTAAGGAAGCAACTAATCAATCGAGAATTTTTTAACACAATGTATCTACCAATCAGCCGAAATTTCATCAATAGAATTGACATATCAATTCATGATGACGCAGGAGAAGTAGTACCGTTCTGTGGTGGTGTTACTGTTTTGACCCTACATATTAGGTCGCGAGAATAAGGCTTTACGCTATTGTGACTTCCATAGTTATTCAATAGTCATAATGACAGGCATTTACAGTAGACCATCATATCAGAGCGGTTATCCCGTGTTTGTTGGAGGTAGACGACAAGTTGGAGGAGGCATATTTGGTGCACTAAGACGTATGGTTCTTCCAACACTCAAAAAGTATGGCGTACCAATCATGAAGCGTGTGGGAAGCAGGGCTTTAGATTTTGGTGCAAATGTTGCAGCTGATGCGCTTCAAGGTGAGGATATCGGTGAATCTATGAAAATGCGCGCGCAGCAATCTGCCATAGACGCATTAGATGATTTAACAAAGACGAGACGTACAGTTCGGAAGAAGCGTAGGAAGTCAAGACAAGTTGGATCAGGCCGAGTTACTAAGCAAAGACGCAGGAAAAGTAAAAAGCCGACTAGAGCAGCACGTTCTAAATCTAGACGTCGAGTGAAAACAAGAAAGCGCAAACGAAATTCCACAGCTACTAGAAACAAGTCAAAACGAAGGAAGACAACATATTTGTAGAGCTAATACGATGCAGAGTATCAATTCGGCTTTGTGTTTCTTCGATTCTCCCCCTCATCAGACAGACATCATCTCCTCAACAATTGTAGACATAGTCCCCACAACAAATATCGATGGTAACCAGCAGCCTATTCAGTTTGATATACCTGCCAATCCTCAAGATTATATTGACTGTCAATCCATTGATTTAGAGTTGTGTATACAAATTAAGAAGACTGATGGTACAAATATCGATTCATCCAAGGATAAAGTGGGATTAGCAAATCTTCCTATTGCCAGTCTGTTCTCAGATGTGTATCTAATATTGAATGACAAACAGATTGAAGGAGGGGATCGAGCATATCCATATGGAGCATATATACATACAATGACTCAATTTCAAAAGCAAGCTAAACAGTCACACTTGCAAGTTTCTGGGTGGTATGATGATCAGCAAGGGAAATTTGATGATGTCTCAAATACAGGGTTGAAAAGACGAATGGATTTAACAGCGGATTCAAAGGAATTATACTTGAAAGGACCCGTCTATCTTGATTTCCTTCGTCAATCTAGATATCTGCTATCACAGGTTAAAATGCAAATAAAATTTATTCGTGCAAATCCTGAGTTCGCGTTAATGGCTTTTGGAGCTACAAACTATCAAGTCAACATAAGTAATGCCGTGCTCAATGTAAGGCGAGTAACAATGAACCCGTCAGGCATCAACGAGCATGCGACAGGATTGAGGAAAAACATTGCAATATATCCAGTTAATCACAGTGTGTTGACAAACTTCACAATTGGTGCGGGATCATCCTCACATGCCTACCCAAATCTTTTTCCCACTGCAATGCCAAAGGCGGTGTATATCACATTTGTGGAAAATGAGGCATTCATTGGTGCTTTTGAAAAGAATCCATTCAATTTCCAACACTTTAATGTTAGCAAACTAGCACTCTATCAGGATGGGAAATTTGTATCTTGCAAAGCATATGAGCCTAATTTCAAAGATGGCAAATTCGCACGTGAATATGGTTCTATTTTCACCGCCCTCAACATGTTTAATACAGACGATTCAAATGGAATTACAATGGATATGTACAAGAATGGCTACTTCTTCATTATGTACAACCTCACAGCAGATGCAGATCTAGGTGGTGAAAGCGTAGGAGTTACAAAGCCTGGAAATCTACGACTGGAGGTATCATTTGAGTCACCTTTGAAGAAAACAATTACTTGTCTCATTTATGCTATCTATGATAGCAAAGTTGAGATAACAAGAATGAGAGACGTGACTGTCAGCTATCAGAGATGAGTAACTTAAGCAACATAGAAATCTTGAGGAAAATGAGGAAAGCTCATCCCTACTCCAAGACAATATTTCTCAATGTCTTTTCTAGAGATAATTTACCTGATTCAATTCCTTTCTATCCTTGTTCACTTATCATCAATACGGATACCAACAATCTTCCCGGAAAACATTGGATTGCTGTATACATCAATCGTTATAAAGTTGCCGAATATTTTGACTCTCTTAATCAACCTCGTTTACATGATATCGCATTATGGATGAACAGGTTTTCCTGGACTGTTAGGAAAGTGACATCGTTCCCACTTCAAAGTAATACATCTCTAATGTGCGGTGGCTATGTACTCTATTTTGTCAACGAGAGACCATTGAAAAATAACTGTAAAAGTGCTTTAGAACTATTTTCAAAAAACTGTGATAAAAATGATGTAATTCTTACTAAATATGTTGAAACAGTTTTGAAATAAAGTTTTATGTTGTATCATTAACTTGCTCTCTTTTTTCCAAAACAAGGGTTTATAAGGAAAACAAAAACATGCTCATATTTCATTATCTATTCACATATATACAAAAAAACATGTTCACATTTCATTATCTATCCACATATATACAAAATCTACAATTTGGTTTTCATAAAACATTTTTTCAAATCACATATGATGGGAGGCACATCACTTATGTCTTTAATGCCGGTTATCACAATCTTTCCATTATGGAACACATGAACATGATATGGATGCCAGTTAGTCAATTGAGCTGCTGGAAATAACTCCACTTCATAAGTTAGATTATGTGATGATGTAACTTTACGGAAATCATAGTGATAGTGTAATTCACATAACACGGTCATTGTCTTCACTTTCCAATCAGATAATGAATCACCAAGTAAATGTTCCAAAGTTAAGTGTAGATATGAGAGATCACCCTCCATGACCCTTCCAATACATTGGATTGTTCCATTTGGAAAGAATAGGATAGTGAGAGATCTATCCTTCCTCTGAATCCTCCATGTTAACATTGAGGGTCTTCCAAGATGTAAGCTCGTTGTCGACTTCAATTTGCGTTTGATCAGTAAGCATTGTTTTCGGTTGGGTATATTCCTCTCGATCTCTTGTAGATTGAGTTTTGACTTTGCTTTTGTAGTTAACATCCGATTTACAACTTCCAACCGTTTGATGTCCTCCATCTTTAATGAATGACGTTATCTGTGGTAGTATCTCCCTTGTAAAGGTTTCCCATGTGACGTCACTGAAACGAAAAAATCGATATTCAACATCTTCACGTTTTGGTGAACAGACGTATAGTTTGACTGATGAATCACACTTTATCCATACCTTGTCATCGAGAGGAATCTTGATCCGAGTCTTATGGTTGTCAATGAGATCCGCAAAGTCTTTCAGTGAAGGCAATGAGTCAATACTAATGCAAACGCCACGATGTTTTCGATCACTATTTGCTATTGAATGACGAAATGCTATTCTTTTAGAATTTGTTATGTGAACGTTTTGAACGTCACTAAGTTTCCATGTTCTAATGTAATGAGGCATGTTCCGAAAGCTATGTTTCAAATTTAGGTTAAATGTTTGCCTGAAGTTTGTTATTTTATTAGCTCAACATATCGGAATGATGTTGAGTACAAATTCTTCACATATTCATTCACATTAGGACTACCTATTTATTAGTAATCATTTCTACATATCGGAAAGATGTAGAAATTTCAATTTTAATAAGACTACTTATGTATTAGTAAGTGTTGCTACATGTCGGAAGATGCAGCAATCGCAAGATCTATTACAAGTGGAATATTATATTGTTTTTATTTAGACTTATTCTACATCACCTGTGACAGGAAGGCATCTCCTTCTCTTCGACGGTGGGGGAAGACCAGGCTGTAGTGTCCATATGGTAATGATAAATTTTTATCCAGCCAACAGCGCTTATCCTCCCAAAGTGAAAGACCTCGCTTCCTAAATGATTTTGTGCTAACTATGTGATTTTTTGAATTTATAATTGTCATATCTTCAGTTGTGTCATTCTCACTATAATAGACACTCCTATAGTCATCATGTTTCAATTTTTTAACTGCTGCTCTCTGAATTCCTTTTGCACGTTTGATGCTATGATTCGTAGAGTCTAGATATTTCATGGAATACATTTTCGGTTTTAGTAGGATCATTTCCTCAAGCAACTTTCCAGCACACTCATCCTTAAAACAACCTAATCTAGCTTTGTTTGTAGTTGAGTATAGTCGGTGATGACTGTCATAGTTTGAAGAGTCAAACTTTTCACCGAAGTATAGAAGTATATCTTCCAGACGGACAGATGGTGATGTGTATAAACATAGGAAGAAACTGTCGGTATCACCTCCACAAAGCCGCGTTCTATTTATCAGTGGACACCCTTTTAGATCATTGTAATATAATTGATACATTTCCAACTTACTATAGTCAAGTACTGCTTGACCAACATATATTAATTTATTTAAAACTATTGAAGGTTTGTACATTTCCATACCAACCAGATCTTCATCAAATATTTTGTGTTGAACATAGAGAGGATGATTTGACAATTTCAGTAGTTGTTTCTCATTGTTGACTAGTTTAAATTTTTTCCTTCTCCTTACATTTTCCATTGTTTTACCATATAAAGAATTATTTTTCAATTTGTAGAATGACTTTTCAAAGTCAGTGTTTGATTGAGCCCTCTTTTGAGAGTTCATATCAATGTATGTTTTTAACCAAGGCTTTTGTGTGAATTTTATGCCACTATGAATCTTCTTGATTCTCATGCCCATGGTCAAGTAAAATTTTAAAATTGAGTAGTGGACTACATAATTTTCCCTATCAAATTGATGGAGCAGAAGTTTCTTGATAGAAGAAAAATGTGTATTTGGTCTTACTTTTTCATATAGATTTTTCATATAGTGTGAAAACATTCTCTTTTCAATCATCTGCATTTCTGGAGCTAATGGGAAATCGGCAGTGTCATCATGAATGGCTGCAGGATACTCTAAATCTAAATCAAAAATGTAGCCGATTTCACCATCATCATCTATATTTTGAACATTTTCTTCAATTAAAAAATTATCTAATTCACTTTCATTCAACCATTTGAAATTTGAGTGGGGTAGATTCCTACTGAGTGAAGAACCGTAAAGGTTATTAACATCTAAGTAGGTCTAATGTCGACTTTATGTGTATTATTTCCTAATTCTTCAATGCGTGCACGCGCTCGGTGAATGTTGGTGAAAGTCATACCCCCTCTAATTCCTCGTTCAAATAGATTGTACATATTTTCATCTTGTATGTAGTGTGGGGGATCATTGGAAGAGAAATTTAGTGCTGAGGTAAAGCTAAGATGTGGGAGACTGACAAAATGTACAGGGTCGACTTCATCCTCACGTTGACTCAATGCTCTAAACACCTCAAATATGTCTGCCAACAATAAAACATCTAACTTCAGATATGCCAGCATGTAATCACCAAATGTGCTACAATTAAATTCAATCCACGCCTTGTTAGCGTGTTCATATTCACTATCGGAACAGTGCTCACGAGTAAGATCATTATAGAATTCAAATTGTGGTGGTAGACAGTCTTCCGTCAACGTGTTTAAGTTTTTGAAGTATGAATATGGAAACACTCCCTTCTGATATAAAACATCATTACTTAATTGTGGAAATTCTACCCTTAATGTCTCTACATGCTCATACGTTTGCAAACCCTTGGCTAATTCACTCAAGGATGCACTTAGAAATTGATATGAGTCTAAGAATTTTAGTTTAAAGTATACTGTCTTCCCTTTGTATTCATTTACAGGGACACTGGCGGATAAAGTTATATATTTTTCAGCAGTTGCTGCTACAACATCTAATTTCCAAGACTTCATTCTTCCAATCGCTTTATAGCAAACGATGTGGCTATCATAATTTTTAAAATTGTGGAAAAATATGGGGAGCTCCCGTCTGTTAAGTCTTAACCGGAGATTGCATTTCCTACATAATGTTTGCCTATATCGTCCGGTGATATGATCATGATCACGAACTTTTATGACTTCATCGCTGAATTTTGATTTACATTTGTTGCAACATTCTGCATTCTCATGGCGTGCTTTTTCATCCGCTGACAGTGACATTGGCTGCCTAGTTGTTGCACATTGGTTGTCATATAAGTCTTGGGCTACAGTTTCTAAGTGGTGCAAGAAACCAATAATGCAATTTTCACCTTCAAAGAGGTAATACTTGTTTTCAAATTTTGATTGAAGGGCATTATGCCAGACATGATAAGCTCCAATGGCCGCAGGTTTATGTATTTTATTATCAATGTAGCACTCTATATCTGCATAAATTACTAAAGGAGGACTTAGTTGATATTCCATGCTACTTGTTAGTACTTTTAGATCCGATGGCATTTTTTCTATTTGTGCTTTTCCTCGAATACAAAACTGGAAGTGTCGTTCTAGTGTTGTTTTATATGTGAATGACTGAGTGCATCTTTCGCAGAAGTATTTATGTCTTTTTAAAGTTCTCCTATACAATCTTGACAGCTTTGGAATTCCACAATAGTGTGCTGCTCCATTGTTTAGAATTAGCAAAATATTAACCGTTTGCCTACCAGTAAAGTTACTATTGTAACGAACACCTTTGAGTCCATTTTCATAAAAGTGAATGTTAATTTTAATATCATTATTTTTCTCAAATTTTGGAATATGTTTGATTGATACTGGTGTGGAAATGCCTTCCATATTTAGCTCAGATGTCCACTCACTATATGATTTTACTTCATTCTTTGAATAAGGTACTTCATTATAATGCAATATTGATAAAACTGCATATAGGAAGCAATCATTTGCATTTGAATTAACATTAATGACAGCTTTAGAGTTTTTTAACTTCTTTGGTAGAGGAAATGATTGTCCACCTGACAGTATTGGACTTGTTATTACATTGAACTCTATATTTTGTACATCATCTATAATCCAATTGCTACCCTTTTTTGTGAAGGCTTCAATATGATTTATTAGACTATTTAGATGATCCTGAAACCAAGCATCATAGTCATAAATATAGTTTGAGGATGATGAGGTAAAGTGTGCGAGAAAAGTTTCTTCTTCTTGAGGATTAGAACGGACATAACGAATTTGTGCAATCAGACGACCGCGCAATTGATAGCTCCTTAGTAAGTCAGACACTAAATTCCCTAACATGGAACGCATGCTTTCTAAGAATGATGTTATGTCCACAGTAGGTGTTGTTGGCGTGATATCATACACACGTGCATGGCCATTGAGTGCGCTTTCACTGAGACTAACAGTTCCATAGTTATTATGCATATTCATCTCACTATTTGTGTTATGTACATTCATATGCTGTCGAAATCTACTTATAGAGTTATACGTTTTGCCACACCGAGAGCAGTATTGCATAAAGTTTTGTATGTTAGTTGAAGCGCTGGTTGTTGGCTTAGAAGTAGATCTATTTTGATTATTTGAATTTGACTCTGTTATGCTATCATTCGGTTTATTATTGCATACAAGTTTATGCCTCTTAAGATTATCCATCCTATTCGTCTTATATGGACACTTGCTACATTGATATGTTTTTCCTAACTTACAAAATTTTTCATGTCGTTGCAAATTGCCTATGAGAGTGAACACTTTTCCACACTTGGTACAGACAACCAAGATTATTGATGAGGATTGAAATTAGCAAGCCCTTATATACATCTACCATCTAATGACGTCAGCGTCATCACCAGCCAATACCATATGTTCCGATCTGATGCAAAGAGAAAACATAACATGTTTGATCATTTCTTTTTCCTAAATGAAGAAAGATAAAAGTTAAAGTTAAAGTTTGGCGCACTTTACAATTCCGCTGTGATTCAGCTTCAAATGACTGCATCCTTTTGCGCAGACGCTGAGGTCGTTCATGTGAGTCAGTCTCACTTTTTTTTATTCCACTGTTCATACACTCGATGTGCATTAAAGTTTCCTTTTCGTGGATACGGCTATTTGAAAGCTGAGAGGCCAACAGGAGATTGGATTGTGTGAGGTTCCTCACAGATTCAATTAAGCCTCTGTTCTCCTCCTTCATTTTCTTCTCCCGCTCCTCTGCCTGCTGTAGGCGCTCCTGGCAGAGACGCAACTTGGTCTGCATATCCTCTTCTGTCGAGGTTGCGTCCAAGTCAACGTTATAATCCCGCACTGGGAGAGGAGCCGTCACATCCGACGTTGGTAGAGCTACAACGGGGGGAGGTGTTGTGGGAAGTGGTACCGGGGAGGAAGGAGCTGCACCTGGCGTCGGTAATGGGTTCGGAGGAGACACCGGCAAAGGAAGACGTGCAGGGGATGATGGAGCCGAGCAGATCATTGGGGACGGCGGCAGGCGGACACTCCAGCTCGGGGATGCCCGGATGTTGCTGAAGGAGACCTCCTGTGATGCATGCATCACGGAGTCCTGTAAACGAAAAGAAACAATTGTTTATGAACTATTTGCAATTGTTAACATTTATCAAAATTAAAATTAACACTATATAAATTCAATTACATAAATTAAAATTAACTTGTTGACATTTATTAACTCCAAATGTGAATTTCACATACCTTCAGCTCGATTGTCCCTCGATTGGATCCACCTTCATCCTCCGAAAGAACCATCGAATCATTCTAGAAGATAAATTGATCTATTGCAGATTAAATTTTTACTCAAGTGGGTTTCTAAATTACAATGGAAAAGTTCTCTGCTGATGCAGTCATCTAAGCATTAAACTTACATTTGCAACCGAATTATCGTCATCGGATGAGGATGTTGGAGACGACGTGGTGGAGACGTCGACATCAGATGATGAGGAATCGCCCGATGATTCATGGATGGAGTAGGGCCTCTCCTCGTTATCCTCTATAGATGTGGTGGTCGCCGGCGTAGACAGAAAGCTCCGCTGATGTCTTTTCAGGGACAAAGATCGTACAGCCTGCAGCGAAAATGTGATAATGTTTTTATAACTAAATAGATATTAATGAGAATTAATATAGACATAGACTATATACATGTAAAGTTTTTTTCAGGTATTGTTGTCTGATATCGAATCGTAGACCATGAAAATCACACTTACGGGACTTGAGATGGTTTTCTTTTCCGGCGAATTCAACCGAGGTATTGCAGGATACCTTTGGACACTTGGAAACAGCTGAAAATAGAAATTCATGTTCAATTTCACATTAAGAAGTAATAAGCAAATTAATTTCTTACCTTTCCCAAGTTTTCCACCGCATTATTGTCTTCGAAACTGACTTTCAGCGGTCGGGGCACCTCACACTGAAATATTTATGAAATATTGATTTAATTTTTGCACACGATTACTAACCTGAGTAAATAGAATCTCACATCTTGAACGACCAGTTTCTTCTGCACCAACACCTTGGCTTTCTTCGGTGGGGGCATCACCATGTCCTGAAATGTGTTAACAACAAATTCATTTTAATCTAAAGGAAGCAGTACTTTTTGTCAACTGTGAGTCAGTTGTCCGTTCAAGTTAGCATTTAGAATTGACTGCACTTACCTCAAAATCACTCAAAGTCTCATCAATAAATTCTCGAGACTTGGGGACTTTCTTAGGTGCTCGGGACTTGGGGGCTTTCTTTACCTCAGGCTCGTCCACTTGTGAGAGCACGCCTTCAGTCGGCCTTTCCTTGTTAAAAAGCCTCTCCAATTTCTTTTTCTCTGCCTTGGAGGTAAGGTTGATGCCTTTCCGGCCATTCTGTTGGGCACAGGGCGTGTGTTTGGCAATGAAGGCTTTTGCTGAGTCGCTGTTGACCTTGTCGTTGCTCCTCTCGTATGTCTTGCAGGTTAAGCAATAGAGGTACGTGAAATCCTCTTTGAATATGCAGTCTTTGTGGCCACTCTTGTTGGCATGACGAACAGGCAGTCGGCATGTTTCACAGTAGTGAAAGATCAGCCGTTGTCGCGCAATACTTTCTTGTCGGACGATTTCTATACAGGAAAAAAAATTGATTATAATTTAAACTCTTGTTAAACGAGAACGCATTTATATACCATCAACAAAGCTCTATTAAGTGCTACTTTCATATTGGAGAAATCTGAGAAAGAAATAAAATTTGAAGTTGAAATTGAAACCGAAAGTCGAAAATTAGATATTTATTCGAAAAGGGTTAGCTCATAAGAAGAGTTGAAATTTGGAAACAGCTGATTTACTATTATTTAATTTCGAAATTAATATAATAGAATGAAAGTGAAATTTCGAAAATTTCAACCAATCCTCAATTTGTTTAATTAAACAAGCTTGAATTTCATACATCTGTTAGCAGATGACAGACTGAATATTTAAAATGGATGAAGGCTTTATTTAGGTATCTTTTTATTTATTTACAAACTGTGAAAATCTTGTTGATTCAAATACACTTACATTTAAACTGATATATTCATGTCTCTCGCTCAGTGACTTAATATAGGATGAAAAATTAAAAAAAAACATGGTTAATAATATAACATAAAGTGTTCCTATCCTAAAAACCCAAGCTTCTATATTTAAAGCTATTTGGTTATAAAAACTTAATAATGTTCCTACTCCCGAATATCCTATAAAGTAGCACAACATGACAATGAAACTCACTTCAGAATTGTAATAAGAACCGGAGAACGGAGGAACGAAGAACGACGTCTGTTATGGACACTGAATAATTTGAAAATGAGTGAAAATTCGTTGTGTGCAACTTCTTTATATATGAAATTGACAAAGCAGCTATGAACAAAGACCTTATGACATCACATCCTGGAATTGGTACGGTTAAACAAAATTGATAACTCAAACAAGAATTGGAACAGCTGGTTTATTTTTAACCTTAGAAATGGAAGTGCCATCATATGTGTTGAAAGATTTCTACATGTAAACAGTAGAGTGAATTCAAAGTAACATGAACTGATGGACTGATGTATTATTTGATATACATGTTATTATTAATAGTCATATAATGATTCATATTTGAAGATGTAAAACGTGTGGTTTGAATAGAACATTAAAATTTGAATTAAGCGCTAAATTTCGAAAATTCAAATTTCGCGCCAAAATTCGAATAATCGAATTTAAAGACTTTTTCGAAAATTTGAATTTCGCGCCAAAATTCGAATAATCAAATTTAAAGACTTTTTAGAAAATTTGAATTTCGCGCCAAAATTCAAATAATCAAATTAAAATACTAGGTTTGGGTTAAGGGTTAGGGTTAGGGTTAGGGTTAAGGTTAGGGTTAGGGTTAGGATTAGGGTTAGGGTTAGGGTTAGGGTTAGGGTTAAGGTTAGGGAAGCAAGAATAATATCTATGGCACCCGGAACCCATGGGTAAATAAATTTTCGAGTGCGCGAAGCGCACGAGAAAATTTATTTACCCTATAATCCGAAAAATTTCGAGGGCGCGAAGCGCCCGAGAAATTTTGAGGCTCCCCCCGCCGTGTATGAAGTGTATGAAGGTCAAAGGTCAGGTCTAAGGTCAGGTCTAAGGTCAGGTCTAACGTCAAGGTCAAGTGTAGAGGTTTGTATATCATGGTCATTTTTAGTTGTAAAACTTTAACTTTGAAAATTTGTAAACTTAGTCATTTTTGTAAAAAAACTTGGAATTTTTCAAGTTGCATACAGATGCATGCAACTAGGATTTTTTCATCAAATGGGTACATACAATATATCATTCGAATGCTCTTTTCATGCTGATTCTAATGGTGTATTGTATGACACATGTATGACATATAACTAGAGAGCTACATGTCTTTAAAGAATGGGCTAAAAACTTAGTGAATTTAAAAATCTAACATTTGTCTGCTTGCATACAGTTGCATACAACTAGGATTTTCCCATCGAATAGGTACATACCTTATATCATTCTAAAGGTCTTTTCATTCTCATTCTTATGGTGTCGTGTATGACACATGTATGATATCATCCTGGACTGCTACAAGCATTTTAAAATTAACAACATAACTGTTTCTTTAAAAGTTATATGTTCCTATTTATTTCAAGTTGAAGTCTTCATACTTGATTTTTTTGTTTCAATTCAGTTATTGAACATCATTAATTGTAGATAGTTATTCCCCTTTCCCATTCAGACCTTAATTGAAGACCGATTTGTGAAATGATAAAACAAGTCTGTTCATATATACAAATGAATATTAAATAAAGAGATTAAGAAAAACACACTAAATGTCATCAAGGTAAGGAAAGGGTACAAGTTTTTTCAAGTCCACTTGCACATGGATCCTGGTCTTCTTGGGCGCACAGGGACAGCGACGTGGTGTGTCAAGGTCGATGACCGAAAATTCGAGAGAGGTTGTGAGGTTCCGCTCGTTCGGCTCCATCCTCATGAACACCCGTTTGGTGTGGTACTTTTTCGGGGCGTTCTTGACTTTGACCGTGACCCGTCCATAAAGTGGCGTTCGCATGGACTTCTTATTCATGTGACGCATCGTCTCGATTGATACGTCACTATCTTCATCACTCGAGTAGTCGGGCGATGCAGGGGCTTGGGTGAACACCACCGCTCGCTTGGTGTTGTCGATCGCTCCATCGGAGATTGGGGAGGTGTATTGGTACGTTCCACTGGCGAAGTGGTACGATCAGCAGTACCGTTCTCAACTGCGGCTTTCTGTTTGCGATCCATTATGACTTGTAGATTTAAAATAATTGTAACTTGTAAACGTGAGGATTAGAACCTTTGATAAGAATTGGTACAAACCTCGGACTTATATACTTTTTAAACAAAGGAAATCCTAACAGCCAATCAGAGAGGTACCGAACTTCCCTAAAGAATATATAACTATATAAAGGATGTCATTGTTCCAAACTGTTAAGTACTTATCCTCAACGTTCCATAACAAGAAGCATGTCCTCAAAGCCATTATTTTATTTTCAAAATGACAGCCAAGTCATTATGGAAGGTCAGTTGGACATGACCATGCATCTGTCTTGCGGCTGCAAAGTGGCCCTGTGGAAGACCTTGACTGTGTCAGCACTTCAAAGGCGGAATGGACTACCAGTGAAGTGTCCGGTACACGAGTGCGATCATGACTTTAGCAACAATAAAACATTTCATGAATGGTGTGATGACTTCCTAAAGATCATGGAGTCGCCTGAGGGACGTGATCTACACCCATCATTTATTTTTCATGCTTAAATTAAACTTACATTGTAAATCTCTTGTCTTTTTCACTTTAAACATAGTTCTGGAATTGGTTTTCTTATTGGGGAGCAACTAAATCATAACTGCAGATTAAAGTTTCACATCTAAATAGTGCTACATTTAAAATAATTGTCACAATAGTCGCAATTGAGCAAACCCATTCAAAATCAAACAACGGACGTCTATCGATACGTACCCAAGTGCTCAGAACCAAACCACACAAGTTCGATCATAGACGTTCCCAAACACAGTGTACTCAACTGAATGTACCAAACACATGTACCTATCCAGTAAAACAGATCTCATACAAGTTCCTATTCATGACACTGAATTATACATGTACCTATCCATGTGCCTATCGATAACTAAATTATACATGTACCTATCCATGTACCTATTGATAACACTAAACTTTACATGTACCTATCCATGTACCTATTGATAACACTAAACTTTACATGTACCTATCCATATACCTATCCCTCGCAAGTAGGGCACAGTTTTCACTACTCAGCAGCTTAACTAGACAAATCTCTGTACGTCTGTGATGACCTCATAACCATAATGGAGTATGACACATTTTCCACTTATCGACATGAGCGAGTTGCACGGTAACGTTTCAGAAAGTCTCAACGTCACGCTATTTTGACGTTTCGTTACGTTTCAGTAACTCTGTACGCAACACTATTTCAGCGTTTCGTTACGTTTTATTAAGTTACATGTGACTTTTCATTAAATCACACTGAGCACTTTTCACCTTTTAAATAGCAATGAAATGCCTTTCTCTATTATATGTTAGGACATTCTTCAATATAGCAAGGAATTCCACGATCACTCAGATCAGACTAAATTATAAGAAGTCTTCGTCAAATTATGAATATAAGATGAAGTTGTCTTGTCAATCTGGCGCCCCCACAAACCCGGCGCCCGGGGCGGTCGCCCCCGCCCCCGCCCCCCATACGTCCGCCACTGCCTACATGCATGATTTGATTACATTTACTACACAAACTGAAAGACTGAATCATGAGTGAATGCAAATCAGAATAAATATTAGCGTTTGTTGATGTCCTTTATTTGCAAATAAACAGTCAATTGAACAGATTCTTAACAAGAATACAGAGCCTGAGATTGAAAATGTCTATGGTAAACTTTTCGTATGCATATGTTACAAGTGTTATCAACGCTTGCTTGTAAGTGTCCTTGCGGCCATCGCTTTGCGCTTTCTGTATATTTCGGAATAAACATTTGTGATTTATGACTTATCTCACTTGGTCCCTCGTGCTGACCGATTGGCTTCAGGGCGCTGGATAGTCACAAAATTGTTTCTTGAGAATTCTTTATTTGCTCCGTAAATGCGTCACAGAATCATAGTCATAAGGCTGTCCATAACTGTTTGCGGTAGACCATTACATCTTTTGGAAGTTAAAGCAGGTTGCTGGAATAAACATAAAGTTGC
Organism: Prostheceraeus crozeri; assembly: GCA_907163375.1. Classification (NCBI taxonomy): domain Eukaryota; kingdom Metazoa; phylum Platyhelminthes; order Polycladida; family Euryleptidae; genus Prostheceraeus; species Prostheceraeus crozeri. The sequence continues at coordinate 2,352 of CAJQUW010007976.1, read as the reverse complement.
AAATGAAACCAAGCCAAGTTTTACTGAACACTCAACTATTATTGTAAGTTAATCTGTGTAAAAAATATGCATACTTTTAAATGTTTAACAAACAAAAATGCTGACTCCTTTCTACTTTCATGATTCAAATGTTTTATATCGGTTTTGTTCAATTGATCAAACTCTTGAAGTCCGCAATCGACAATCGAATATCTTCAAGAATGTTTTATTAATTGAAACAGCAGCATAAACCATTATTTTGGTGTTGATGTCCATAAATTCAACTCCAAAACCGTCCATCAATAATTCATATTTTACTGAATTACATTTTCAAAGGAACTGAGTAGTAAGAAAGTGACAAACACCCGACCGGCGCGCCCCCTCCCCCTCCCCTCCCCTACCCCTCCCCCTCTGGAACGACAGAGGTTGTGGTCTGTCGTGGTGTGCCGGCCAGGTGGGTTCACGTTCACAACATGTTCGCTGACTCCCCCCCCTCCCCCTCCCCTCCCCCCCTCGAAAACGACAGAGTGTGAGACTCGGATGTGTTGGTCTCGTATGGGTTGACGTGGCCGACCGCCTAGGTTGACGTGGGCGACCGTCTAGGTTGACGTGGGCGACCGTCTAGGTTGGCGTGGTGGAATGGTGAAACGGACTTTAGATTCGTGATCAGCGTAAAATTCCGCATCGGTATGGTGAATTTGAAGTCAATCGGCGAGAAAAAATGTTTCTTCAAAATTTTGGCAGAGTTAGAATTTGGGACGTTTTGGTGTGCAGCGCCCAAACGAAGCATCGGATGAGAAAACGGAGGCCAGATTCGGATTCAGCGTGAAATTCTGCATCGGTATGGTGAATTTGAACGCCATCGGAGAGAAAAATTTCACTGACCTCCCCCCCCCTCTGGACAGCTTGCTTCGATTTTGGCTTCCAGTGAACGGATTTAGTCGTGCCATAGCTCGTTTGAAAGCTAAGAGTGAGACAAATTCAGTGAAAGAATCGGCTTGTTCCTATCTGTCTTCGTTTAGATGTGAGACGCCATTTAACATTTTGGGACATTGGCGAAAAACGACAGAGTTAGAATTTGGGACGTTTTGGGCTGTAGCTTCAAAACGAAGCATCGGATTGGAAAACGGATTTCAGATTTGGAATCAGCGTGAAATTCTCTATCTGTATGGTGAGTTTCAAGTCAATCGGAGAGAAAAAATTTTCGCTGACGTCCCCCCCCTCTGGACCGCTCGCTTCGATTTTGGCTTCCAGTGGACGGATTTTGTCGTGCCATAGCTCGTTTGAAAGCTAAGAGTGAGACAAATTCAGTGAAAGAATCGGCTTGTTCCTATCTGTCTTCGTTTAGATGTGAGACGCCATTTAAGATTTTGGGACATTGGCGAAAAACGACAGAGTTAGAATTTGGGACGTTTTGGGCTCTAGCTTCAAAACGAAGCATCGGATTGGAAAACGGATTTCAGATTTGGAATCAGCGTGAAATTCTCTATCTGTATGGTGAGTTTCAAGTCAATCGGCGAGAAAAACTTTTCAACATTTTTCGAAAAAACGACAGAGTTAGAATTTTTGCGATGGCTGCCTACTGTAGAGCCAAAACGAAGCATCGGATGGGAAAACGGAGGCCAGATTCGGATTCAGCGTCAAATTCTACATGGAAATGGTGTATTTCCAGCTCAATCGGAGAGAAAAATTTTCGCTGACTCCCCCCCCCCTCTGGACAGCTTGCTTCGATTTTGGCTTCCAGTGGACGGATTTTGTCGTGCGATAGCTCGTTTGAAAGCTAAGAGTGAGACAAATTCAGTGAAAGATTCGGCTTGTTCCTATCTGTCTTCGTTTAGATGTGAGACGCCATTTAAGATTTTGGGACATTGGCGAAAAACGACAGAAATAGAATTTGGGACGTTTTGGGCTGTAGCTTCAAAACGAAGCATCGGATTGGAAAACGGATTTCAGATTTGGAATCAGCGTGAAATTCTCTATCTGTATGGTGAGTTTCATAAGTTCAATCAGCGGAGGGTTGGAAAAAAGTTTTCGCTGACGTCCCCCCCCCCTTGGACAGCTCGCTTCGATTTTGGCTTCCAGTGGACGGATTTTGTCGTGCAATAGCTCGTTTGAAAGCTAAGAGTGAGACAAATTCACTGAAAGAATCGGCTTGTTCCTATCTGTCTTCGTTTTAGTATGTGAGGACGCCAGATTGTTAAGATTTTTGCGGGACATGTTGTCGGAAAAAACGACAGAGTTAGAATTTGGGACGTTTTGGTGTGTAGCGCCCAAACGAAGCATCGGATGGGGAAAACGGATTTCAGATTTGGAGATCAGCGGTTGAAATTGCTCTATCTTGTAGTGGTGGTGTTTTCAAGTCAAATCGTGAGA
>CAJQUW010007975.1:0-107277 GCA_907163375.1 Prostheceraeus crozeri | reverse complement strand
TGTTATAAAATTTTTAGATGTAATAAGTTTTTAGATGTTATAAAATTTTTAGATGTAATAAAAAAATTATTATTCCCACGTGTCATCATAATTTAAAATTAGCTTTTATCGGAAAATAGGAATCAAAACCTGATGAATTGTGAGCTATTAAAGTTACTCTCGAATAATTAAATTTTCCAAGAGTTTTAAAAAATTGATGGATCGGACATACGTCCTCTGGGTTTCCCCCGATCGGACATTCATCATCCTCAGTTCTCGTAAATATTTTCACACAATTTTGAAGTTTATTAAATTCTAATTCAGTTAAATTATTATACTCATTAATCTGTTTTTTAAGTTTTTTAATTTTCATCTTCATCTTTGGGGGGGGGGGGGGGGGTGATCGTTTAAATTTTAATCATATCACTTAACAAACGTGTTTCTGATTTCTTTTCTAATCTTTGTTTCGGTAAGCAACATATAAATTTATTAAAATTAATAGCTCCTACAGCATAAAAGGAATAGGATGAGCTGTTGAACAGTATAGGATCAGGAAAAGTTTCGAGATCCCAAATATATGTTGAAACTATAGTCAATTTTTTTCTTTGTTATGAATTTTATATGGACGCGTTTGTTAGATTTTCATAAGTAACTGTTTTATATATGGGTTTTGAAATTATTTTCAATTTTCTCTAATAGCTTTTAATTTATGAATTTTATTCAATTAAAACAAATAGTGACCAATTGTTGAACCTGCGTGAAAATAATTGTAATAAACATAATTATGAAACGTTTCAATTCCTCTAGGATTTAAATGACGATTGCAGGATATAATATTGAACACATTCTCCAAACTATTTATTGAATTGAGAAAAATTGCAGTTTGACATTACTCCTGTTCTAGATGTGGCTTTCTCTTTATATAAAAAATTATTAAACATTTCTTTCATCATTTCTCCTTGTTCTTCATTAAAACCTCGTAAAACATTATAACATTTAATAAAACAAAAATCTTCAGAAGGAATATAACAATATTCACCGAAATATTCTTTGATTCTATATTTCATATTAATCCCTGCCCCTCTATGCGATCTTTGTACTAACTTCATTCCAAAATCTTCATATTTAATATTACCTGTAAAAATCCATTCGTTAGCATCGGATTTCTCATCCAGATTCGAAAACCATATTTCAAATGATTTTTTATTATAAAAGGTTACGTAAAAATTTTGAATTATATTTTCCTGATCTTTAACAACTTTTCCAAGTAAATTAATAATTTTACCATTTGCTAAAAGTTTCCGCATATCATTTACTACATTAATAAAAGATACATTTTCATATTTAATTTCATTTGGATTAAATAAATTACATAAACCATCACCAAGTTCATCCTTAATTCTATCATCAAAAAAGATATCACTAATAGGAGTTTCTAATATTTCTTTTGTTCCACTTTTCTGTTTTTTAGTATTACGTCTAATACTACGCCTAGTACGTTTCTGTTTTTTAATACGTTTACTACGTTTACTATGTTTAATTTGCGCATCAAACTCAGCAGTTTGTTTCTTGATTAATTCATCAATCCTAGACGTTTGTCCGAGAGACATTTCACGATTCATATTTTTTAAAAGAAAAAATGAATTTTTACATAGAACCTCGATCCCGTTTTTACATATACACAGGAATATGTAATTGATGTAATGTTTCTAATTAATGTGTTGTTAAATGTTCATTCTTAACCAACCACCATAAATTATTATACGCCAAAAATACTCGGAAACTTCTTAAACAAAGTGGAAAGTCTTTTGTTTTAACACACGGTTTAATACCATGTTTTGTTTTATAATCTGTAACGAGCGCTACGTATTTATGATGATAATAAAATCTAACTTCTTTCTTCGAATTTACAGGATTTGTAGGATGACGATAATCTTTTAAAACTGGTACATGCTCTATCTTATAAGCATTCAACATATTTTTTTTATTTTTATTAACAAAAAATTTATAAGAAAAAATTATTCGGTCACTCCGTTCGATCACTCCGCGAAAATATTTTCTATCGACTTTCAGTCAGAGAACAATTGTTCGATAACTCTATCATGAATTTTTTTATCAATATTAATTGTGATAAATCCATAATCTTTTGACCAAGCATTGTTACACGATTGTTTAAATTCATCTTTATTTCTTACACATAAATCTCTTAACAAATCACTTAAGTTTCTTGCATTTATTTCAAATAGTATAAATATATTTGCATTCTTTCTAATAACACTTCCATCTAATGAATACATACCTTGTGTTAAATAAAATACACTACAGTTATTATGTCTACCTCTTGTGAAATAATTTCTATCATTAACACAATCATCAAAAATTACACAATGTTTCATTGTTTTATCTAGTTTACTAGGATCTTGCATATTACCACTATCATCTATTAATTGTATCTTTATATGCTTATTTGTATTGGATTCTACTAACTGACTTTTTTTGCTGCTTCTTCACACCACGAACTTATTTCTTCTTCATCTTCAGATTTTTCATATTCTTTGAATAATGAAGCAATTGCTGTTTTTTAAGATTATTTTCAAATCCATATTTTAAAAATTGATAGACGGGTTGTTCTGCCGTTGTTGTATAAATTATAAGATTGTTATAATCCAAAAAATTTGGAGTCGTTAAAAATTTAAATAATAGATACGTTTTTCCACAACCTAATCTTCCGCAAATAACTGACAAAACTTTATTAGATAAATTTGGATGATGATTAAATTTAAGTTTCTTTTTATTTAATGGAGGTACTTCACTCATTTTTTAATAAAAAATTTCAATTTTAATTTTTTTATATTTTAAAGAAAAAGAGTAAGAATAATAATAATAATAAGAAGAAAATTAAACTTCTCTAGCTTCGCGTGGGAGTTTATACCTCCCGAACCAAAAGATCTATCATAATCTCTTCACCTCCAAAATTTATTTCTTGTCCTTTTTCATCAGTGATTCTCATGTTAATGTTGTTAATAGTTTTTCTTGTAATAGGGAAATATATTAATTTTTGTGGAATTACATTTAGTCTATAACCAATGGGTACAGTAAAAGATGGAAAACTGAATATTAAATTTGACAATTTACCATTTATATATCCTCCTTCAATAATGTCACAATGTACAACAATTGAATTTATTTCAGTTATTTTTGGAATCTTCTCACCTAAATGATAACCTTGACTATAGGTTTGTTTATTAAATCCTAAAAGCTTTGACAATGATCTATCATGATTAAAATCGACTTGATGATTTTCGTCTAAAGTAAGAGAAAATTTATTAACTGCTGGTTCAACTGCAAAATGTAATTGTTTCTTATCTTTAAATGGTATACCTAAATGTCTCTTAATTTCATTTGATATTGATTCAACTTCGTAAGAACCAGGAAGAAAAGTTAATTCTTTCCAAGTTTTACCTTTATCAGTAGAATATCTAAATTGATCATTCACATCTTTTATAACATTTTGAATAGTGTTAAATGTGGAGAAACTAGTCAATGCAATTTGATAATTTTTATTTTGTTCCAAATGTAGAATGGGTTCTAAATTACAAGTGTGTGATGAAGTAGTTGTTATAATTTTTAACGTCGTACTAAATTTTGATGAACCCAAAATCTCTGTCAAATTTTCTAAATGATTATTAATTTTGTCTAAATCTGCTGAACACATTTTTTAGTTAAAATTGTGAATAAATATTATAGATAAAAATCGTAGATAAAAATCATAGATAAAAATCATAGATAAAAATCATGAATAAAAATCATAGATAAAAATTAGAAACAACATATTTCAGCTACACTTTTATAATCATCTTCATTTAGAATCTTCTTTTCCAGCAGTCTTTTCAATATAGCATGAATTTCATTGAAACTAGAATTATGTCCTTCTTTTATTGCCGATATTAAAATATTCAATCTATTTAGTAATTCTTGTGGATCATCTGGTAAGAATACAGTTGTTTCAGTTTTAAAGCCTTTTCCTACTTTAACTCCCGTTGATAATAAATTTTCTAATTGTTTATAACGTCTTAGAGATTTTACTGCACCAACTCTATCTAACATAGCTTTATATTTTATGAGATCTTCTACAGCATAATTATTTAAATCTGCTCCTCTTAAAAGATCAAATAAATTTCTATCTAAATTAAAAGGATATTTATCTGGTGAAAAAATTAAACTTCGAAAAGGTTGTGGAAATATTTCTTTTTGTCCGAGATAAAATCTAGGTATTGTTTTTCCATCTTTAAATGAAATAGAATGTTCAAATTGCATAGATTTTGGTAATTTCTTATTAATGTTTGATTCTAGTAATCCATAGTCATCTAATATAGTTTTGTGCTCTGGATCTGTTATATCAATTTGTTTATCATTATTTGTACTTTCTTTTTCAAGAGTTTTAAATGGTTTCATAGTTTTTTCAAAATCAGTTTTTATTTGCTCGGTTTGCTGCATTTTTTCAAACATATCACATTGAATACCAGCTCTTATCATTCTATGTTGAAGATGATTTTCTTTCATAATATTTCTTTGTTTTATTAACTCTTCTAATTGTTTTATTCTTTTAAAATTATCAGCTCTAATTTTATCCATTTTTAAAATATAATATTTGAATTTTGTGGTAACATTGGAATACAACAAAAACATTTTACTGAACAAATTATTTTTTTATTGCTTCGTTGTCTGACATCTTTTCGTTTAAAGTTTTCTCGTTTTAAGTTTTGTTTAATAAAGTTTTGCTTAAATTTTCGCTTAAAGTTTTTAGCTCTTCTAAAAAAATTTTATCATTTTCTTCATTAGAAATTTTACCATCACTAGAAATTTTGCCATCACTAGAAATTTTGCCATCCTGTCTATTCTTATCATCAACTTTTTCTGACTGTAATTGAAATGATATTTGATTTACTTCATTAGCTATTTGATCAAATTTTTCAATCTCATCTAACGTAATAACATTATCATCACATACTCTTTGAAAGTAGTAATGTAGTTTATCATAGACTTCTTTAATATGTAAATGCTTAGTTTTTAATGATTTTCGTTTCTTAGTTATTAAAGATTTATCTAACATTGTAACAAGTGAAGTTGCAAAAACACCCGTACCTGTTAAAGCTGTAGCAACTACTGGAATTACTAAAACACCTGAAGATATAACAATTGTTAAAGCACCTAAACTTATTGTTAAGAATATGCCAATTCCTTGTGTTACATTCTTAACTTTAGTCCATCTCTTTCTTAATTTTTTATAATGCTCTAATCTTAATAATAATTGAGATTCCTTATCTTTCATATAGCGTACTCTATCTTTGTGTTTTTCTTTATTCATTTTTTCAATGTCCATTAAAGTAGAACTACGTTCATATGATAACGAAGGATATATTCTTGCGGTTTCTTCCATTTTTCTTCCATTTTTTAAAGAAATATTTTGAATAAATATTTTGAAAACAATCTTCTGAAATGCTATTTAAATCGAAATACGTAGTTGTTTGTTTGTCGTATATTTCTAAGAACTCAGTCATGTTATTAACCTGAGGTAATATATCACCTATATTACTCAGTATAACTGTCGGATTTTCATCATTCATTTTAAATGAAATAGATTCTAATAACGGTAATAATGTCTTCTTCTTGTACAGGAAAATGAAAACAACGGCAGTGTATTTTGCATCAAATATAATAATACAACAATCAATCTTATCATACAATTGTACAATGTCAGTCTCTACCATGAGACTGGAGAACAAAAGAAAATAGAATTACATTTCAAAATAATCCAAAATGCAATACTACTAAGTTCCATGAATCATTCTTAAATACCAAAGATTATGTTACATACTGAAATATAGATCTATACAATGTCAGTCTTCTACCATGAGACTGGAGAACAAAAGAAAATAGAATTACATTTCAAAATAATCCAAAATATGTTACTACTTATAAAGAAGTCTTCATAAATATGTATACATCAAATATGTATGTACATTGCACATATCTAAAAAAGTGAAACAACACAGTTAATGTTCATTCATCTTGGGAACCAAACCTCATTTCTTCTATAGTTGTCGGTTGATTCAATTTTTCTATATAAATTTTGATTTCTTTAAAATGTTTTCTAACAAAACTAATGGGCATTGATGAATTTAAAAATAATACGTGTGGTAGAATTAGATCTGATAAGTTCATCCAGAAATAACAATAACTTACGTTATAGGAAATTCTAAATAGTTCCAAGTTTGCCACAAATCTGTTTTTTTTATTGTCACTCAATTCCAGAATTCTTTTAAATCCATAACCTTGATAAGCAGCACTTCTCAGCAACGACCCATGGTGCACTTTATCACTTGCAATCAGTTTTGAAATCATAGTAGCACTATCTTCGATGGCAATGAAATGTTCTTTTGTAACATTGAACTGAGGAATTGCAGTAGTGGTCAGATACTGTTCTATTTTTACTGTAATATCCTCCACTTGTTTTTGAGAGTCCAATTTGTTCTTCTTTCTCGATTGAATTTCTAACTTCCACTCTTCAAAGTATTTATTCGCAGTTTCCTTGTGCTCTTCTTTAATTAAGTTTAGTAAAATCGGCATGTAAAACGAAAAGGCTTCCGCGGCAGTACGTTTTGGCATTTTGCAATGAAGAAAGAAAACAGTCACTAGTTATGATTAATGGAATTGTAAATGAAGTCTTACTTCCTACATGCTGCAATTATATTCCACGTCTTACAAATGACTAAGTGGGTGTAGCAGCTGTTTGTTCTTTCATACATTGTTTCCTTTCAAATGTTTGAGTTGGAGGTCACAGCTCTTTACACTGAAATGCCTTTTATTCATAAATGCGAGAAGCAGATGTTCTCTACAATTGAGTGATCATCTGAGTGCAAAGCAGTAACAATAACAGACATTGTGAGAGATTGTGTTACATTCTTAAAGAAATATTTTTAGTCACATGATATATTTTAAAAACCTGAAAGATGGATAAAATTCATGAATTTGAAATTCTCAACTTTTATGATTTTCGGTGTCCTGGAACGGTCATGATTTTCAAGGTAAAAATTGTAATTCTCAAATTTGAGATTCTTAACTTTTCTGATTTTCGGTGTCCTGGAACGGTCATGATTTAAGCAATGAAAAATGTCATAATCACAAATTTGAGATTACGTGATATTTTGAGACCGGCTAAATTTTTGAAATTTTGTTTTTTTGAAAATTTGTCACTACCTAAATTTTCCCCCCTTCGGCCTTCGGCCACGTGAAATTTGAAGTCTACCTAAATTTTTGAAATTTTGATTTTTTGAAAAAACCCGCAAAAGTGTGACATCCGGCGCAAGCGAAGCGAATCGTCGCGCCGGATGTCACACTATATACTACTAATGTTTTTACTGACTTATTTGATGAAACCTTCAATGACAGTAATGAATGCTTTCCGCTGGATACATGTACTGATGAGGATTGGAATATCACGATCAAGGAAGAAGAAGTTTACAATCAACTTTCGAAATTGTCATTACGATAATCTACATACTGTACAGGTACTGATGAAATTTCAATGAATATCCACAAAGGATTAGAAGATTTCCTAGCCTTACCTATAACCGAGACTGTTCAATGCATCGATCCGATAAAAATCTGTGCCATCAGCGTGGAAAACATCCGTTTTATCACCAATCCCAAAAACGTCAACTACCGACATCCACTAAGTTCGGTCTATCTCGGTATTGCCTGTTCAAGCAATGGTATTTGAAAGAATCATACTGAACAAAATGAGGGACAATGTTGAGAAACAGTATGGAAACCAACGCGGATTTCGTGCTCTCCACTCGTCATCAACTGCACTAATCGATGTTATGGAAGATGCTTATCGATTCTATGATGATTCTCTACCAGTGGAACAGCTATAATTTCATTCGATGTGTTATTGGCTTTTGATTCCATTAGACACTCTCCCATAATTCAAGACCTTGATCATCTCGGCTTATCAAGGGGTTTTCCTATTGGCTATGGAACTATCTGAATGGCAGAAAATGTTTAGTTAAGGTTGAAGATTGTCTTTCCCGAAGCGTCAGTGTTAAGAGGGTAGTCCCCCAAGGCTCAGTTTTGAGACCTGCAATTTTTGCAATATTTGTAGCGGACCTAGCATACAGGCAACCGCAAGATGTGCAATTAGTGTATGTCGACGACATTCTGTGCCAAGGCCCGATGAAATCGATGAAAATCTTCTGTTTTTAGAACGTATTCTCAATGCTGAAATTGCAAATGTGCAACAATGGTGTGCAGCTAACAATTTGAAGGTCAATCAATACAAATCTGGTATATTAATATGTTTAAAGAAAATTGAAAAGCCTCAAGTGAATATCTGCCTATTCCTGTGACCGAAAAGACAAAAATATTGGGCGCTGCGATTGACAATAACCTAATCTGGTATGATCACATTAAAGACATTTCCAATTGTTGTCATCGTCGACTGTACGACGTAGATATTGAGAAAAGTGAAGGGATGCACCAGCAAACGAAATCTTGTGTTGATCTACAATAAGCTAATTCGCTCCCTGATGGAGTATGCGTTCTGCATCCATGCCGGAAAACTTGATTTGAAACTCAAAAGAATACAAAAGCGTGCTCTTAAAATGATAGATCTTCAGCATTTCAAAAGTAACAAGTGTTCTTCATTGATGGAAAGACGAGAGCAAATTGGCTCTAATGTGGACCCGCCTGCTTTTTTCAAAGCATATTATAACCATTGTCTTTGATTATGACATGTTGCACTTTCAAGTGGAAGGCTTTGTGATATGATCACGCTTAAGAAAATATTCTTGTTTATAAGGATGAGCAGTAAATTAACAACAATGAAATTAAATAAACGATAGATCAAATTGCCATGCAAAAGATGTGCGGCTGGTAGGATTCGAACCTACGACCAAGGTTAACTAGACCTGTGCTCTAACCAACTCAGCTACGAGCCACTTACGCGACTCTGTCAATTGGCAGGATCAAACCCTCACCACCACACATCAGTTGTCAAGGCAATAATAATCAATGAATAAATAACACGTCACAATTGTGACCGCCGACATTAAGGCAAGTAGCGGGGATCGATTGTCCACCAAAGCATCTTAAACCATGTCGTGAATGCAATTAACAACAATGAAATTAAATAAACGATAGATCAAATTGCCATGCAAAAGATGTGCGGCTGGTAGGATTCGAACCTACGACCAAGGTTAACTAGACCTGTGCTCTAACCAACTCAGCTACGAGCCACTTACGCGACTCTGTCAATTGGCAGGATCAAACCCTCACCACCACACATCAGTTGTCAAGGCAATAATAATCAATGAATAAATAACACGTCACAATTGTGACCGCCGACATTAAGGCAAGTAGCGGGGATCGATTGTCCACCAAAGCATCTTAAACCATGTCGTGAATGCAATTAACAACAATGAAATTAAATAAACGATAGATCAAATTGCCATGCAAAAGATGTGCGGCTGGTAGGATTCGAACCTACGACCAAGGTTAACTAGACCTGTGCTCTAACCAACTCAGCTACGAGCCACTTACGCGACTCTGTCAATTGGCAGGATCAAACCCTCACCACCACACATCAGTTGTCAAGGCAATAATAATCAATGAATAAATAACACGTCACAATTGTGACCGCCGACATTAAGGCAGGTAGCGGGGATCGATTGTCCACCAAAGCATCTTAAACCATGTCGTGAATGCAATTAACAACAATGAAATTAAATAAACGATAGATCAAATTGCCATGCAAAAGATGTGCGGCTGGTAGGATTCGAGCCTACGACCAAGGTTAACTAGACCTGTGCTCTAACCAACTCAGCTACGAGCCACTTACGCGACTCTGTCAATTGGCAGGATCAAACCCTCACCACCACACATCAGTTGTCAAGGCAATAATAATCAATGAATAAATAACACGTCACAATTGTGACCGCCGACATTAAGGCAAGTAGCGGGGATCGATTGTCCACCAAAGCATCTTAAACCATGTCGTGAATGCAATTAACAACAATGAAATTAAATAAACGATAGATCAAATTGCCATGCAAAAGATGTGCGGCTGGTAGGATTCGAGCCTACGACCAAGGTTAACTAGACCTGTGCTCTAACCAACTCAGCTACGAGCCACTTACGCGACTCTGTCAATTGGCAGGATCAAACCCTCACCACCACACATCAGTTGTCAAGGCAATAATAATCAATGAATAAATAACACGTCACAATTGTGACCGCCGACATTAAGGCAAGTAGCGGGGATCGATTGTCCACCAAAGCATCTTAAACCATGTCGTGAATGCAATTAACAACAATGAAATTAAATAAACGATAGATCAAATTGCCATGCAAAAGATGTGCGGCTGGTAGGATTCGAACCTACGACCAAGGTTAACTAGACCTGTGCTCTAACCAACTCAGCTACGAGCCACTTACGCGACTCTGTCAATTGGCAGGATCAAACCCTCACCACCACACATCAGTTGTCAAGGCAATAATAATCAATGAATAAATAACACGTCACAATTGTGACCGCCGACATTAAGGCAAGTAGCGGGGATCGATTGTCCACCAAAGCATCTTAAACCATGTCGTGAATGCAATTAACAACAATGAAATTAAATAAACGATAGATCAAATTGCCATGCAAAAGATGTGCGGCTGGTAGGATTCGAGCCTACGACCAAGGTTAACTAGACCTGTGCTCTAACCAACTCAGCTACGAGCCACTTACGCGACTCTGTCAATTGGCAGGATCAAACCCTCACCACCACACATCAGTTGTCAAGGCAATAATAATCAATGAATAAATAACACGTCACAATTGTGACCGCCGACATTAAGGCAAGTAGCGGGGATCGATTGTCCACCAAAGCATCTTAAACCATGTCGTGAATGCAATTAACAACAATGAAATTAAATAAACGATAGATCAAATTGCCATGCAAAAGATGTGCGGCTGGTAGGATTCGAACCTACGACCAAGGTTAACTAGACCTGTGCTCTAACCAACTCAGCTACGAGCCACTTACGCGACTCTGTCAATTGGCAGGATCAAACCCTCACCACCACACATCAGTTGTCAAGGCAATAATAATCAATGAATAAATAACACGTCACAATTGTGACCGCCGACATTAAGGCAAGTAGCGGGGATCGATTGTCCACCAAAGCATCTTAAAACCATGTCGTGAATGCAATTAACAACAATGAAATTAAATAAACGATAGATCAAATTGCCATGCAAAAGATGTGCGGCTGGTAGGATTCGAACCTACGACCAAGGTTAACTAGACCTGTGCTCTAACCAACTCAGCTACGAGCCACTTACGCGACTCTGTCAATTGGCAGGATCAAACCCTCACCACCACACATCAGTTGTCAAGGCAATAATAATCAATGAATAAATAACACGTCACAATTGTGACCGCCGACATTAAGGCAAGTAGCGGGGATCGATTGTCCACCAAAGCATCTTAAACCATGTCGTGAATGCAATTAACAACAATGAAATTAAATAAACGATAGATCAAATTGCCATGCAAAAGATGTGCGGCTGGTAGGATTCGAACCTACGACCAAGGTTAACTAGACCTGTGCTCTAACCAACTCAGCTACGAGCCACTTACGCGACTCTGTCAATTGGCAGGATCAAACCCTCACCACCACACATCAGTTGTCAAGGCAATAATAATCAATGAATAAATAACACGTCACAATTGTGACCGCCGACATTAAGGCAAGTAGCGGGGATCGATTGTCCACCAAAGCATCTTAAACCATGTCGTGAATGCAATTAACAACAATGAAATTAAATAAACGATAGATCAAATTGCCATGCAAAAGATGTGCGGCTGGTAGGATTCGAACCTACGACCAAGGTTAACTAGACCTGTGCTCTAACCAACTCAGCTACGAGCCACTTACGCGACTCTGTCAATTGGCAGGATCAAACCCTCACCACCACACATCAGTTGTCAAGGCAATAATAATCAATGAATAAATAACACGTCACAATTGTGACCGCCGACATTAAGGCAAGTAGCGGGGATCGATTGTCCACCAAAGCATCTTAAACCATGTCGTGAATGCAATTAACAACAATGAAATTAAATAAACGATAGATCAAATTGCCATGCAAAAGATGTGCGGCTGGTAGGATTCGAACCTACGACCAAGGTTAACTAGACCTGTGCTCTAACCAACTCAGCTACGAGCCACTTACGCGACTCTGTCAATTGGCAGGATCAAACCCTCACCACCACACATCAGTTGTCAAGGCAATAATAATCAATGAATAAATAACACGTCACAATTGTGACCGCCGACATTAAGGCAAGTAGCGGGGATCGATTGTCCACCAAAGCATCTTAAACCATGTCGTGAATGCAATTAACAACAATGAAATTAAATAAACGATAGATCAAATTGCCATGCAAAAGATGTGCGGCTGGTAGGATTCGAGCCTACGACCAAGGTTAACTAGACCTGTGCTCTAACCAACTCAGCTACGAGCCACTTACGCGACTCTGTCAATTGGCAGGATCAAACCCTCACCACCACACATCAGTTGTCAAGGCAATAATAATCAATGAATAAATAACACGTCACAATTGTGACCGCCGACATTAAGGCAAGTAGCGGGGATCGATTGTCCACCAAAGCATCTTAAACCATGTCGTGAATGCAATTAACAACAATGAAATTAAATAAACGATAGATCAAATTGCCATGCAAAAGATGTGCGGCTGGTAGGATTCGAGCCTACGACCAAGGTTAACTAGACCTGTGCTCTAACCAACTCAGCTACGAGCCACTTACGCGACTCTGTCAATTGGCAGGATCAAACCCTCACCACCACACATCAGTTGTCAAGGCAATAATAATCAATGAATAAATAACACGTCACAATTGTGACCGCCGACATTAAGGCAAGTAGCGGGGATCGATTGTCCACCAAAGCATCTTAAACCATGTCGTGAATGCAATTAACAACAATGAAATTAAATAAACGATAGATCAAATTGCCATGCAAAAGATGTGCGGCTGGTAGGATTCGAGCCTACGACCAAGGTTAACTAGACCTGTGCTCTAACCAACTCAGCTACGAGCCACTTACGCGACTCTGTCAATTGGCAGGATCAAACCCTCACCACCACACATCAGTTGTCAAGGCAATAATAATCAATGAATAAATAACACGTCACAATTGTGACCGCCGACATTAAGGCAAGTAGCGGGGATCGATTGTCCACCAAAGCATCTTAAACCATGTCGTGAATGCAATTAACAACAATGAAATTAAATAAACGATAGATCAAATTGCCATGCAAAAGATGTGCGGCTGGTAGGATTCGAACCTACGACCAAGGTTAACTAGACCTGTGCTCTAACCAACTCAGCTACGAGCCACTTACGCGACTCTGTCAATTGGCAGGATCAAACCCTCACCACCACACATCAGTTGTCAAGGCAATAATAATCAATGAATAAATAACACGTCACAATTGTGACCGCCGACATTAAGGCAAGTAGCGGGGATCGATTGTCCACCAAAGCATCTTAAACCATGTCGTGAATGCAATTAACAACAATGAAATTAAATAAACGATAGATCAAATTGCCATGCAAAAGATGTGCGGCTGGTAGGATTCGAACCTACGACCAAGGTTAACTAGACCTGTGCTCTAACCAACTCAGCTACGAGCCACTTACGCGACTCTGTCAATTGGCAGGATCAAACCCTCACCACCACACATCAGTTGTCAAGGCAATAATAATCAATGAATAAATAACACGTCACAATTGTGACCGCCGACATTAAGGCAAGTAGCGGGGATCGATTGTCCACCAAAGCATCTTAAACCATGTCGTGAATGCAATTAACAACAATGAAATTAAATAAACGATAGATCAAATTGCCATGCAAAAGATGTGCGGCTGGTAGGATTCGAGCCTACGACCAAGGTTAACTAGACCTGTGCTCTAACCAACTCAGCTACGAGCCACTTACGCGACTCTGTCAATTGGCAGGATCAAACCCTCACCACCACACATCAGTTGTCAAGGCAATAATAATCAATGAATAAATAACACGTCACAATTGTGACCGCCGACATTAAGGCAAGTAGCGGGGATCGATTGTCCACCAAAGCATCTTAAACCATGTCGTGAATGCAATTAACAACAATGAAATTAAATAAACGATAGATCAAATTGCCATGCAAAAGATGTGCGGCTGGTAGGATTCGAACCTACGACCAAGGTTAACTAGACCTGTGCTCTAACCAACTCAGCTACGAGCCACTTACGCGACTCTGTCAATTGGCAGGATCAAACCCTCACCACCACACATCAGTTGTCAAGGCAATAATAATCAATGAATAAATAACACGTCACAATTGTGACCGCCGACATTAAGGCAAGTAGCGGGGATCGATTGTCCACCAAAGCATCTTAAACCATGTCGTGAATGCAATTAACAACAATGAAATTAAATAAACGATAGATCAAATTGCCATGCAAAAGATGTGCGGCTGGTAGGATTCGAACCTACGACCAAGGTTAACTAGACCTGTGCTCTAACCAACTCAGCTACGAGCCACTTACGCGACTCTGTCAATTGGCAGGATCAAACCCTCACCACCACACATCAGTTGTCAAGGCAATAATAATCAATGAATAAATAACACGTCACAATTGTGACCGCCGACATTAAGGCAAGTAGCGGGGATCGATTGTCCACCAAAGCATCTTAAACAATGTCGTGAATGCAATTAACAACAATGAAATTAAATAAACGATAGATCAAATTGCCATGCAAAAGATGTGCGGCTGGTAGGATTCGAACCTACGACCAAGGTTAACTAGACCTGTGCTCTAACCAACTCAGCTACGAGCCACTTACGCGACTCTGTCAATTGGCAGGATCAAACCCTCACCACCACACATCAGTTGTCAAGGCAATAATAATCAATGAATAAATAACACGTCACAATTGTGACCGCCGACATTAAGGCAAGTAGCGGGGATCGATTGTCCACCAAAGCATCTTAAACCATGTCGTGAATGCAATTAACAACAATGAAATTAAATAAACGATAGATCAAATTGCCATGCAAAAGATGTGCGGCTGGTAGGATTCGAACCTACGACCAAGGTTAACTAGACCTGTGCTCTAACCAACTCAGCTACGAGCCACTTACGCGACTCTGTCAATTGCAGGATCAAACCCTCACCACCACACATCAGTTGTCAAGGCAATAATAATCAATGAATAAATAACACGTCACAATTGTGACCGCCGACATTAAGGCAAGTAGCGGGGATCGATTGTCCACCAAAGCATCTTAAACCATGTCGTGAATGCAATTAACAACAATGAAATTAAATAAACGATAGATCAAATTGCCATGCAAAAGATGTGCGGCTGATAGGATTCGAGCCTACGACCAAGGTTAACTAGACCTGTGCTCTAACCAACTCAGCTACGAGCCACTTACGCGACTCTGTCAATTGGCAGGATCAAACCCTCACCACCACACATCAGTTGTCAAGGCAATAATAATCAATGAATAAATAACACGTCACAATTGTGACCGCCGACATTAAGGCAAGTAGCGGGGATCGATTGTCCACCAAAGCATCTTAAACCATGTCGTGAATGCAATTAACAACGATGAAATTAAATAAACGATAGATCAAATTGCCATGCAAAAGATGTGCGGCTGGTAGGATTCGAACCTACGACCAAGGTTAACTAGACCTGTGCTCTAACCAACTCAGCTACGAGCCACTTACGCGACTCTGTCAATTGGCAGGATCAAACCCTCACCACCACACATCAGTTGTCAAGGCAATAATAATCAATGAATAAATAACACGTCACAATTGTGACCGCCGACATTAAGGCAAGTAGCGGGGATCGATTGTCCACCAAAGCATCTTAAACCATGTCGTGAATGCAATTAACAACGATGAAATTAAATAAACGATAGATCAAATTGCCATGCAAAAGATGTGCGGCTGGTAGGATTCGAACCTACGACCAAGGTTAACTAGACCTGTGCTCTAACCAACTCAGCTACGAGCCACTTACGCGACTCTGTCAATTGGCAGGATCAAACCCTCACCACCACACATCAGTTGTCAAGGCAATAATAATCAATGAATAAATAACACGTCACAATTGTGACCGCCGACATTAAGGCAAGTAGCGGGGATCGATTGTCCACCAAAGCATCTTAAACCATGTCGTGAATGCAATTAACAACAATGAAATTAAATAAACGATAGATCAAATTGCCATGCAAAAGATGTGCGGCTGGTAGGATTCGAGCCTACGACCAAGGTTAACTAGACCTGTGCTCTAACCAACTCAGCTACGAGCCACTTACGCGACTCTGTCAATTGGCAGGATCAAACCCTCACCACCACACATCAGTTGTCAAGGCAATAATAATCAATGAATAAATAACACGTCACAATTGTGACCGCCGACATTAAGGCAAGTAGCGGGGATCGATTGTCCACCAAAGCATCTTAAACCATGTCGTGAATGCAATTAACAACAATGAAATTAAATAAACGATAGATCAAATTGCCATGCAAAAGATGTGCGGCTGGTAGGATTCGAGCCTACGACCAAGGTTAACTAGACCTGTGCTCTAACCAACTCAGCTACGAGCCACTTACGCGACTCTGTCAATTGGCAGGATCAAACCCTCACCACCACACATCAGTTGTCAAGGCAATAATAATCAATGAATAAATAACACGTCACAATTGTGACCGCCGACATTAAGGCAAGTAGCGGGGATCGATTGTCCACCAAAGCATCTTAAACCATGTCGTGAATGCAATTAACAACAATGAAATTAAATAAACGATAGATCAAATTGCCATGCAAAAGATGTGCGGCTGGTAGGATTCGAGCCTACGACCAAGGTTAACTAGACCTGTGCTCTAACCAACTCAGCTACGAGCCACTTACGCGACTCTGTCAATTGGCAGGATCAAACCCTCACCACCACACATCAGTTGTCAAGGCAATAATAATCAATGAATAAATAACACGTCACAATTGTGACCGCCGACATTAAGGCAAGTAGCGGGGATCGATTGTCCACCAAAGCATCTTAAACCATGTCGTGAATGCAATTAACAACAATGAAATTAAATAAACGATAGATCAAATTGCCATGCAAAAGATGTGCGGCTGGTAGGATTCGAACCTACGACCAAGGTTAACTAGACCTGTGCTCTAACCAACTCAGCTACGAGCCACTTACGCGACTCTGTCAATTGGCAGGATCAAACCCTCACCACCACACATCAGTTGTCAAGGCAATAATAATCAATGAATAAATAACACGTCACAATTGTGACCGCCGACATTAAGGCAAGTAGCGGGGATCGATTGTCCACCAAAGCATCTTAACCATGTCGTGAATGCAATTAACAACAATGAAATTAAATAAACGATAGATCAAATTGCCATGCAAAAGATGTGCGGCTGGTAGGATTCGAGCCTACGACCAAGGTTAACTAGACCTGTGCTCTAACCAACTCAGCTACGAGCCACTTACGCGACTCTGTCAATTGGCAGGATCAAACCCTCACCACCACACATCAGTTGTCAAGGCAATAATAATCAATGAATAAATAACACGTCACAATTGTGACCGCCGACATTAAGGCAAGTGGCGGGGATCGATTGTCCACCAAAGCATCTTAAACCATGTCGTGAATGCAATTAACAACAATGAAATTAAATAAACGATAGATCAAATTGCCATGCAAAAGATGTGCGGCTGGTAGGATTCGAACCTACGACCAAGGTTAACTAGACCTGTGCTCTAACCAACTCAGCTACGAGCCACTTACGCGACTCTGTCAATTGGCAGGATCAAACCCTCACCACCACACATCAGTTGTCAAGGCAATAATAATCAATGAATAAATAACACGTCACAATTGTGACCGCCGACATTAAGGCAAGTAGCGGGGATCGATTGTCCACCAAAGCATCTTAAACCATGTCGTGAATGCAATTAACAACAATGAAATTAAATAAACGATAGATCAAATTGCCATGCAAAAGATGTGCGGCTGGTAGGATTCGAGCCTACGACCAAGGTTAACTAGACCTGTGCTCTAACCAACTCAGCTACGAGCCACTTACGCGACAGTAGTATATAGTGTGACATCCGGCGCGACGCTTCGCTTCGCTTTGCTTCGCTTCGCTTGCGCCGGATGTCACACTTTTGCGGGGGTTTTCAAAATTTTCAAAAAAATCAAAATTTCAAAAATTTAGGTAGATTTTAAATTTCACGTGGCCGAAGGGCGAAAATTTAAGTTGTCTCAAAATATCACGTGGTCTAAGAATTTTGAAAATTTAGGCAGACGAAAATTTAAGTTGTCTCAAAATATCACGTAGTCTCAATATACCAGAAGATTGTATTCAAAATATTTATTCAAAATATTTATTCAAAATATTCATTTAAAAATGGAAGAAACAAAAGTGGAAGGAACTTCAGAAATGGAAGGAACCTCAAGAATATATCCTTCGTTATCATATGAACGTAGTTCTACTTTAATGGACATTGAAAAAATGAACATTGAAAAAATGAACAAAGAAAAACACAAAGATAGAGTTAGGTATATGAAAGATAAGGAATCTCAATTATTATTAAGATTAGAGCATTATAAAAAGTTAAGAAAGAGATGGTCTAATGCTTTAACAATTGTCATTTCATCTGGTGTTCTTACAATTCCAGTAGTTGCTACTGCTTTAACTCGATACAAAATGAAAACACATTTCCATCTTTGAAATATTTTATTCACATCACAGACAAGTACTATGTACAAGTAGCATGGTTTACAACGAATAAAATATGTTGACTAGAAAATGTATTATGCCATGATACAATTGTTTCCGTATGAGTAAAATAAGGTAAGACTCATAGAACTATAAAACCAATGAGGACAAGTAGCATGGTTTACAACGAATAAAATATATGTTACTAAAATGTATTATGCCATGATACAATTGTTTCCGTATGAGTAAAATAAGGTAAGACTCATAGAACTATAAAACCAATGAGGACAAGTAGCATGGTTTACAACGAATAAAATATGTTGACTAGAAAATGTATTATGCCATGATACAATTGTTTCTCGTAAATTCAAATAAGGGAAGGGTCATAGTACTATTATCTATTGGGAGTAGCTTACCGTTTCAATTGATTGAGTTTAAAATTTGATCAAGGGTTGGGCGGTGTCTCCCATGGCGAAGATACGAGTCAATAATAGCGAAGTTCCTTTTGAAAAATGATATAGATTCCGTCGAGTTCTTAATAAACGGAAATCGTAAATATAGTTTATAAAATTTTCTTAAAAAGATGCTATAGCCTCTCGAATAACCTAATTGTTTACAAACATGGCCACTTCCCCGGATTGCAGTCAAAGCTCTTCCTTTTAACAACGATAACTTCACAGTATTGTTCACCGAAATGTCTTCTTCTCTTCTTAAATGTGCTAAATAATTAGTTAGCTCTGATGCCAAGATGTCTCTTTGAATTTCTTCTTCAAAATTATCGTTTGAACTGATATTGATGGCGTTATCTTGCAATGTGTCTTCAAATCGATTTATCACTAAAAATTCTCTGAATGTTTTTGATGCGTGGATGTCTTCTTCCTCCCTTGGTTTAAGATATTTCTCCTGAAATTCTGTTAGCATCTCAATACACTTCTTCCGTTGATCTTCGTTCACAATAGTGTCTGAAATTTTTCTTTTCAAATCGGCAAAGGCGATGCTTGAACGTGCCATTTTCGTTAAAACGTAGTGAATTAATTATGATAAAAAATAAAATTGTTGAAAGTCGCTGATGAAATTGACCAAAATAGATAAAGGTCACAGATGATTCGTAAGCAGTCACAGTCTCGTAGAACGCTCGCAGAATGAATGCACGCAGTAATACGTGGAATAATGGCAGCAGCTGTTCAAGTGAAAAGTCATGAGTTATGCGGGTCACAAAGAATTCTCTCATACTGAATAGCTTAAACTGGCAGCAGCTGTTCATGTTGAGAAATTTGGTAACAGATGTTGCTAATGTCTTAATACAGATAAAACAATCAATATTCTCTTAACAAGAGTTCATAAGAATAAAATGGACACAATGTAACGTTTTAATTTAGATTAAATTAAATCATTTCAAAATCGAATAAGTAGCAAGGAAAGTCATCATTGTGGAACAGTTTTAAATCAATACCCCCTCCCTTCTGTCTAAGTAGTATGGAAAGACATCATTAGAGACCAGTTTTAAATCAATACCCCCCCCAGTAGTAAGGAAAGTCATCATTATAAAATGTTTTAAATCAATACCCCCTTCTGACTAAGTAGTAAGGAAAGACATCATTAGAGAACAGTTTTAAATCAATACCCCCCCTCCTTCTGACTTCTAGGGGTCTCTTAAGAAATTTTTTTATTATAAAATGAGCAACATAAATGAGTTTTTGAAATTATATGGAACACAGACAACAACGAATTTCGATTTAAATAAGATTGCTAATCAATTGGGAATAAAGAATTTTCACATATTGATGAGGGATGAATTACAATTCCTAAAAAATAGGCCAACAGGAACCTTCAGTTCCCGGAATAAAGTTCCATCAATAACTGTAAATTTCATAACGAATCTTCACACTTCAGACCAAAACGGCGTACATTGGTCAGCAGGTATCTTTAGTAAAAACGGAGATAATTATTATTTTGACCGCCCGGAGGCTGAGAACTATTGGTTCGACTCATACGGGCTTCCACCTACGGATGAAGTAAGAGAAATACTTGGCAATGGAATTTATAATACATTTCAAATTCAAAAACCGGGAACTACTTACTGTGGACAATTATGTTTATACGTTTTGTACAAATTACAAAAAGGAGTACCATTTCTAGATATTATGTTAGAGTTAAACAATCTATAACTCAAGCGAAGCTAGCTAAAGCACCACCTAAAGGTTAAAGCTCTGTTTTCTGTAATTCATTTTGATAAAAACGACCTCTGATATCCTCATTATCTAAATCTTTAATTTCATAAGTAATCGGATAACTTTGATTTATTTTGCAAACTTCAAATATTTCTTTAGTCCAATAGCCAACAAAGCCTTTTTCAAATTTGTTCTTATATTTAAATATTCTAACTCTATCTCCAATTTTAAATTTCGGCTTAAGTTTCTGCAAATTCGGATTACTCTCATTCGAATAATTATTCTCGAATATTTTCTTTCGTATTAAATCAGGGTCGTCAGAAGCATTCTTTGGGGTTTCTTCAATACCAGAATGAACTTTATTATTGTACTCTTCTACAACTCCTGGTAATATCTTCAACCATTTCTGATTTCCTTGCTGAGTAAATTTTTTGAAAATTATATTTTTCAACGTCCGATTGAATCTTTCTATCACTACGGCCTTCCCAGCGTTTTCAGTTGAATAAACAATTTCAAATAGTGGCTGAACGTTTCGGTTATAAAATTCCGATCCTTTATCAACAAACAATTTTTTTGGCTTTCTCTTACTTTCTTTAAAGATTTCTTCAAACGCATATTTAACTGAAAGACCACTTTTATTTTTTAAAGGCTTTACCCAAGCGTATCGTGTATATAAATCTATAACGGTCAATGCGTATTTGTAGTCCCTTTCATTCGGCATATGAATAAGATCAGCACTCCAAATATCATCTTTATTAAATACTTTTACTTTCAATAAATATTTAGGCTTTCTATATTCTTTATGAATTTCGGACGCGTAGGTTCGAGCGTTGCTCTCAGAGTTATTAGTTCGAGCGTTGCTCTCAGAGTTATTAGTTCGAGCGTTGCTCTCAGAGTTATTAGTTTCATTTAAACCCTGGCCGAATAATATTTTAGCTTGTAAAGCTTTCTTAACAAACATTCTTTCAATTTTTTCTCTAAATGTAGGATTTTGAATACTGTCTAATTCTTGAATCATCTTCTTATCAGCTGCATGTCGAGAACTTAGATCATGATTTCGATAAGCTAAATCATGCCTGTAAGCGGCGGCATCTACTCTATTTATTGGTTCTTCACCTGGTTTCGGATTATTATTCTCATCTAGTCTTATATCTAATCGAGTTCCTGGCCCAGTATATGAATGACCAGGAAGATGTTTTTCTTTCGAATATTTACTCCAAATAAATCCAGGAAAGTTTTCTAATGTTTTTTGTATATCACCACCGAAGTGGTATGGAACTTTGTTCTTGTCACCTCCAATATGCTGACAGTTTGAGTTTTTATTTTTGTTTAATAGATAATTTAATAAATCTAAATTAGCAATTTTTAATTTAATTAAATTTTCTGAATTTGTGGAATTGCGGTATCCATTTTTAAAGATAAAAAACTTTTAAAAGATAAAATAAAAGTTTTACGAAAAGAACCAAAGGTTCTGAGGTTATTACCTTATCATACTAGGACTTAGATATATTCCAGAACCATCTTTAGTTTCTTTAATTTCAATTAAATCATCAACATTGTGGAGAATATTTTTAAGAACTCGTTTTCCTTCATCAACTAATTTTAATTTACTAATAAAATTATCTACTATTCCTTCTCCCCTAGCAACTTTCTCTAACTCTCTGTTATGACGTTTTTGTTCTTCTAATGCTGCCTTCTCTGATTTATTTTTATTTACTGCTTGGACAATACCAGCTGTCCCACCTGCAACACTTCCTGCTGCAGCTATGCCTCCTATTATTAGTGGAATTAATGGGAGAATCCCGCCATTCTTTTCTTCTTGTAATTGAATATTCTCTATCATTGGTTTACTTGTGTAATACTTTTTTTTATTAATAGTAATAGTTTTAGGGGTATTTTTGTCAACAATATTACGTAATTTTAATTCAACAGTTTTATTATTAATATTACTTTTCGCTTGCGACATTTTTAATAAAAAAATTTTAAGTTAACAAAATTTAAATCTATTCTAGTTATGAAAAAATTTTAAGTTAAGAATTTTTTTAATCTATTCTAGTTATGAAAAAATTTTAATCTATTCTAGTTATTAAAAAATTTCAAGTTACTAAAAAATTTTAAGTTACCAAAAAATTTTAATCTATTCTAGTTATGAAAAATTTTAAGTTAAGAAATTTTAATCTATTCTAGTTATGAAAAAATTTTAATTAGCCTATCCTAGTCATCTTTCCATTAAGAATTTCAATAGAATATTTTACATCTTCTAGCAATAAACCATAAGCCATCAATGAAGTTGTGGAATCTTTCTTTTCAATATTAATTGTTACATCACAACCATTTTTAATAATATCTTTAGATTGTGCACTTAAATCGAAACAGAAAATTGGATATAAATGTCTCCAATCTCCAGGAGTTAATTGTGGTTCAACTCCAAATTCTATACAAAGATTTCGATAAGAATCATATCCTTCCATAAATTGATTATTGGTATCATCGAATCTTAATGGATCAATTGGATATCGAGTTTGATTTAATGAAACTTGTAAACTTCGAATTGTATTAATATGAAAAAGATTATTGTTCTTATCAAAACTTGGAGAATTATTTCTTTGAAATGTTAGTAATAAATATCTTGGAGTATTCGCAGTTCTAGTAAAATGCCAGTTAAATCTTTGTTCGGAAAAAGTTACTGAACTAGCAGTACGCTTTAGAAAATTAACTGGAATTGGTTTGTTAGTATTTAATCTTTTTGCAATAGCTGTTTCAACCTCTAAACTAGGAGTAATATGCTTAATCCACCATTCAAGTCTATCAATTTTTAAATATGCTTTTTTTCCAGTTTTACCAAAAAAGATTAATTCATTATTTGCTGTACGATGAATTATTAATTTAAATTTTAATTGATATGATATTTTATCATAATCTAAATATCCGAATAATGGAGACAATGACCAATTAACTGTCTGTTTACTTTTCTTGTTAAATTCACGTCTTTCTTTATATGCTTCATTATTTGTTTTATTTAAATGTTTTGCAATATTTTCTACATCTTTCGCAATTCCTGCTGCATCTGTTCCAGCGTGAGTTAAATCATCAACAATTATACCATCATTAGTATCAGGAAACCAACCTTCGATTTCATACTTTTTATTATTTTCACCAATTGTTACAAATCTAAGCATTGTATCAATTACACCTGGAGAATCACTTGTTGTTTCTATATTTTGAGTTGCAACATCTAAACGCATTTGTGTAAATAATCTTGGAAAAAAATTATTCTCTAGTGTAATATTATCGGTATCTGGTAATGGTGTTGTAAAATTAGCATCACTATATAAAGAATATTCACAGTGTAAAAATGAATCAGGTAAATATAAATAGCTCTGCTGATTATCAACTTCAAAAATTAAATCACCTCCAGTGTTTACTCTACTGGAAGATCCGGGATTCATAGCAATTCTTATATAGTCATTCTTTTTTTGATTGTAACTGGTGAACGGAGGATCATCTAATCTAAATTTATTTTCGATAAGCGAAGGCATTTTTATAAGAAATAATTTGACTTTTTGTTTTTCTCACAGACAGAAAAAAAATTTTTACTAAAATATAATTTTAGAATTTTACTAAATATAATTTTAGAATTTTGCTAGACCAGCTCCGCTACAGCTTTGCTGGTTAGACCGAAGGTTGCTGCTCACGCCATTACCTCTTATTTCTTCAATTGTTTTTTCATTATGTTTACTATCACCCTCTACAGCTATGTTAGCAATTTTGTTTTTTGTTTCATCTGAAAGTTTTTTTAATTTTTTTAGTTCTTCAGAATCATTCTTGAGTTTACGAATAGCTTCTAGTTGTTTTAATTCGTTTTGAGACTTAACAGCATTTGATATTGCACTAGCTGTACTACCTATAGCAGCTGCTCCTTTTGCAGCAGATGTAATCAAATCTTTATTATTTTTAATTAAGTTAACGATACTACCAATACCAGAAAAGATGCCATCTCCTTCTTTTTGGACGGCACCTGCGGTGCCTAGGAACTTTTGTGTTCCGATTGTTTCTCTATTATCATAATGATAAACAGGATTCATACGTGGTTCATGAGCAATTCTTTGATTTGAAGCAAAATGTATAAGATTATGTTTATAAATTATAGGCATTTTTTAGGATTAAATTTGACTTTTGGGAAAAATATCTACGTGTTAAGATTTACGTTTGTGAATGGACAACAACTTCGAGATAACTTTATTAATTGCCTGTTGCACTTTATCTATTGCGTCAAGCAGCGTGTGATGTACTTTAATTTCTTTTCTATTAACTTGCATTTTCACCTGATTCATCTTCAACGCCGTTTTAAGTGCATTTAACTTAATTTTGAGAACATCTAATTGTCTTTTAACAGAATCTAGCTGTTCTTTATTTTCTTTAGAGTTTTCTTGTAAATTTTTCTTTAATTCATTTTCTAAATTGATTTTCAGATTTTTTATTTTATCAACTTTTACATTAAGTGAGTTTACTTCATTTATTATTCTATTCATCTTTTTCATTTGTTGAATAATTTTAGAACTCAATTCATCAACACTTTTTTGGAATGTAGTTTGTAACTGCTTTAAATTTTTTTTAATTCTTTCAGGTAGTTTTTCTATTTCATCTTCTAATTGTTCTTTTAACATTTTTATCTGATGTTTATTTTTAATGACTGCAGATTTTAACTTTATAGAAAGTAATATTAAAATTTTTGATTGTTCTGAAATCTTTTTAAAAAGTTTTGCTATATCTGCTTCTAGCTCTCTATCCTTTTTATCAAGTTTTAATAATTTTTCGTTTAATGATTTGTCATTAAGTTTAAGCAACTTTAATTCGTTCATCAGTGGAACCAAAACATCGTTTATATATTTTTTCTTTAAATCATTGATTTGTGTATCAACATATTGTTTATTTGTTAACTCTGTATTTTGTTGTGGAAGAATAGAAAGATGCAATGGACCAGATAAAACGTCTCCAGTTTTCATGATATAATTTTCTATCTCTATTTCTAATTCACGATTATTCGGGATATATGCACCTCCACCAACATTTGGTAACATTATTTTTTAACAATAAAAAAATAAATTTTTTTCTAATAAAAATAAATTTTTTTCTAATAAAAATAAATTTTTTTCTAATAAAAATAAAAAAATGGAAACCCCAAATTTGAAAAAATTATATTCGTCCGCATCATCCTGTTCTTCTTATTCGACGAGATCAACGGGATTTGAAAATAAATGTTTTGTTAATAATAATAATAATAATCCATGTATAGATGTTAATCTTTTGTTTCAATTACAAGCCGAAATATTTAGAGAACAAACAAAAGGTTTACCTTCTATAGAAACTAATTATTGTTTATTTCCGGGGATCCATTTATTAAATTTATGGAGATTGTTAGTAAATATAATGATGTAGCTTATGTGGAATTAAATAAAGAAAATATGGTTATAATAGGTCATAATAATGTTTATGGATTTATTAGAGCAGTGTTACCAATTAGTAATACTGATTGGATAGAAACTAAAATTATTAATTATATCAATATTAAAGAATTAGTTAAAAAATTAAAATCTTTTTCGAAAGAAAAAATTAGATTATTTGTTGACGATCAAAATCAATATAACATTCATATAGAGAGTAAAAAACATAATGAAGAATTATTATGTCAAGTTTATTATAGAGACACAATTTATAAACAAGAAACATTAGAAATGCCGCAAAGATATGATGATGATACGTATATAGGATTATATTCCAACTTAAATATTAATTTATTAAAATCTTATATAAATGGTTTAGCTCAACAAGAGAAAATTTATATGTGGTCTACACCTTATACTATTAACAATGACCATAATCATATTCATAATAAACGAACCGAAGATTCTAGGGCTTTGCCCGATCTTAAAGAATCTTATGATAATAATGATGATTCTGTAACATCTGAAAAAGGTGTAAATGTTAAAAAAGATTATAAAAATATTAGTAATTATAAAAATTTATCTAAATTTCATTTTCTTACAATTGAAAATAATAATGATGGTATAGTTGAAGATACTGTTAGACAACTATGTGTCGGGTCTACAAAATTTAAATTAGGATTTACATCTAATCAATTTAAAATTTTATCATCTTTAACAAAAACTAAAAGTGATTCAGATTATGGTGGTGTTATTAAATTTTCCAAAAGAGATCAAAGACCAATATTTTTCTCTATTATATTATTAACAGATAAAAGATGTAATTTAGAATTAGATATTCCAATAAGAGAATGGTATCCTATCATGGAAGGGCATCCTATACCAAAAAGTGTAATTTATGATGATGAAGAAACAATTTATGATGATGATGAAGAATCAATTGATGATGATGATGATGAAGAATCAATAGTTAGTGAAAAAAATTTTATTACATCTAAAAATTTATTACATCTAAAAATTTTATTACATCTAAAAATTTTATTACATAACAAAATATTCGATAAATATATTTTCATATGTAATAAAATTTTTAGATGTAATAGAATTTTTAGATGTAATAAAATTTTTAGATGTAATAAAATTTTTAGATGTAATAAATTTTTAGATGTTATAAATTTTTTAGATGTTATAAAATTTTTAGATGTAATAAATTTTTTAGATGTTATAAAATTTTTAGATGTTATAAAATTTTTAGATGTTATAAAATTTTTAGATGTAATAAAAAAATTATTATTCCCACGTGTCATCATCATCACTTAAATTACTCTCACAGATGATTGTTTGAAATATTTCAGCTTGAATATCTTCTCCGTTATAAGGTAACATAATTTCATTTTCATCTGGTGCTTGACGTTTAAGAATATTTATTTGACCAGAAAATGTTTTTTCTTCAGTATTATTATTTTTATCAGGAATACTAATTCCAGTTTCTAAAGATCTTTTCCATGGTTTATTAACTGTAGTCGATAATGTTTTCCCCGAATATAATTTTAGAAAATCTTCTACTTTTACTTTATCTTGTGAATATCCTTTGAATGTTTTCTTTTCACTAAGTCTCCCTTGTTCATCTACAGTAATACAGTATTTTACTTTAGGTGCAATAAACATTGCAAAAATAATTCCACCATTTCCATAATCATTTTTCCCTTGACACAATTCTCCTCCAACATATCCAGCAGCGTCTAATTTATTAAAGAGCTCATTGGAAATATATATTGAATCAGTATCTGTATAATGAATATATTTTTCTTTGAAACCATTAATTTCTAAAATAAAGTTATTCATGATTCTTCTAGAGTGAGAAAGAATGAAAGAACCTAAGTGTGATGGCATGAATGACGTCTTCCCATCTTTTACAATATTAGTTTTGAGAAATTCATCATCTTCCATTTCTACTTTCGCTAAATATTGTTCATCATTTAATTTTTCATAATCTTTTACTTCTTGAGTGAAATTTTTTCTCAATGTATTCTCTTCCATAAATGATATTTCGTGGTTATATCTTTTTGCACAGTTTTGCCATATAGTGAATTCATCAATAATTTAATTAACTCATCACCTACAGTATTTCCTTCTGTTTTATATCTTTTTCTCAAATTAAAAAGTTTTTCAATATAATTTCGAAATGGTGAAACTTGATAATTTTTTTCATAAATTATACCATCAGTAATATGTAAGATTTTCCCCCCACATCTAACAATTTCTTGTATGTCAACAGAAGTTAATACATCATAACATATACCATTTCTAAACCTGATTACTTTTACATGAGAATTATTATTTTGATTTTTAACTTTATCTTTAATAGGAACTGGTTGGAAAAACATATCATTCGGATATTGAAACACAACAGAGAATATTCCAGTTTTAGGTCTAAATGTTTGAGTATTAAATTTATATACTATTTCCCGCTCTTCTTCTTGACGAAATTTTCTAGCTGATTCAGCTTTAGGGTATTCTGAATTTTCATCATACATAGCTGATGGATATAAAGATGTTGCATCAAAAGCCATTAGAAATTCATTTTTTTGTTCAAGTAGTTGATTTGAAATTTTCTTACAAATTTCAGTTTTATCTCCTAAATCTCGATACTGTTTCATTAAATCTATTAAATTATTTCCAGGGGACAAAACCCCACCAGCGTAGCGACCAGGTAAATACTGTTTTAATATTGGTAACAAGATGCTACAAAATGGCGATATGTATTTTCTTATATTTGCTGAAACTCTTCCACCTTTAACAGATTTTCTAATATAATTTCTAGCCCATAAATCTATATGAGAATGAATATTTATATTGTCATTTTGTACGCTTTTCATCCAACCGTTAAATGTTAAAGCAGAGGATGTCAAATTAGTAGTTATATCTTCACCAACTAAATCTTGCATAACATTATTATATTTGTAGATACAAAAAGCTAAAGAAAGAATATCGTTAACTAAATATGGTCTCCATTCATTTTCTTTTTCTTTATAATTTTCATGTGTTATGTCTCCAATTTCATAATTTAATTTACACACATTCGTAGGAATTTTAAAATTCTCACACCATTTAGAAAGACTTGTTTTTACATGTTGATAACTACATTTCATTATAATAGTTTGAAGTGCTAATTTACCTGAAGGTGAATCTTTTTTCATATTGTTTTTAAATCTAAAAGATTTTTGAATGTATCTACTAACACATTCAGTTGTATAAGGATTTTGTAATGAAGCAGTCAATATTCCTCTTGAAGTTTTAAGAGGCGGTTTAGATAATTTAAAATTAGCTTTTATCGGAAAATAGGAATCAAAACTGATGAATTGTGAGCTATTAAAGTTACTCTAGAATAATTAAATTTTCCAAGAGTTTTAAAAAATTGATGGATCGGACATACGTCCTCTGGGTTTCCCCCGATCGAACATTCATCATCCTCAGTTCTCGTAAATATTTTCACACAATTTTGAAGTTTATTAAATTCTAATTCAGTTAAATTATTATACTCATTAATCTGTTTTTTAAGTTTTTTAATTTCATCTTCATCTTTTGATCGTTTAATTTTAATCATATCACTTAACAAACGTGTTTCTAATTCTTTCAATCTTTGTTTCGGTAAGCAACATA
This sequence comes from Prostheceraeus crozeri, assembly GCA_907163375.1. Classification (NCBI taxonomy): domain Eukaryota; kingdom Metazoa; phylum Platyhelminthes; order Polycladida; family Euryleptidae; genus Prostheceraeus; species Prostheceraeus crozeri. The sequence goes on along the minus strand of CAJQUW010007975.1, from coordinate 77,140 downwards.
TAAATTTATTAAAATTAATAGCTCCTACAGCGTAAGGAATAGGATGAGCTGTTGAACAGTTAGGATCGGGAAAAGTTTCGAGATCCCAAATATATGTTGAACCATAGTCAATTTTTTTCTTTGTTATGATTTTATATGGACGCGTTGTTAGATTTTCATCAGTAACTGTTTTATATATGGGTTTGAAATTATTTTCAATTTCTCTAATAGCTTTTAATTTATGAAATTTATTAATTAAACAATAGTGACCAATTGTTGAACCTGCGTGAAAATAATTGTAATAAACATAATTATGAAACGTTTCAATTCCTCTAGGATTTAAATGACGATTGGCAGGACTATAATATTGAACACATTCTCCAAAATATTTATTGAATTGAGAGAATTTACAGTTTGACATTACTCCTGTTCTGGATGTGGCTTTCTCTTTATATAAAAAATTATTAAACATTTCTTTCATCATTTCTCCTTGTTCTTCATTAAAACCTCGTAAAACATTATAACATTTAATAAAACAAAAATCTTCAGAAGGAATATAACAATATTCACCGAAATATTCTTTGATTCTATATTTCATATTAATCCCTGCCCCTCTATGCGATCTTTGTACTAACTTCATTCCAAAATCTTCATATTTAATATTACCTGTAAAAATCCATTCGTTAGCATCGGATTTCTCATCCAGATTCGAAAACCATGTTTCAAATGATTTTTTATTATAGAAGGTTACGTAAAAATTTTGAATTATATTTTCCTGATCTTTAACAACTTTTCCAAGTAAATTAATAATTTTACCATTTGCTAAAAGTTTCCGCATATCATTTACTACATTAATAAAAGATACATTTTCATATTTAATTTCATTTGGATTAAATAAATTACATAAATCATCACCAAGTTCATCCTTAATTCTATCATCAAAAAAGATATCACTAATAGGAGTTTCTAATATTTCTTTTGTTCCACGTTTCTGTTTTTTAGTATTACGTCTAATACTACGCCTAGTACGTTTCTGTTTTTTAATACGTTTACTACGTTTACTATGTTTAATTTGTGCATCAAACTCAGCAGTTTGTTTCTTGATTAATTCATCAATCCTAGACGTTTGTCCGAGAGACATTTCACGATTCATATTTTTTAAAAGAAAAAATGAATTTTTACATAGAACCTCGGTTCCGTTTTTGCATATACACAGGAATATGTAATTGATGTAATGTTTCTAATTCATGTGCTGTTAAATGTTCTTTCTTAACCAACCACCATAAATTATTATACGCCAAAAATACTCGGAAACTTCTTAAACAAAGTGGAAAGTCTTTTGTTTTAACACACGGTTTAATACCATGTTTTGTTTTATAATCTGTAACGAGCGCTACGTATTTATGATGATAATAAAATCTAGCTTCTTTCTTCGAATTTACTGGATTTGTAGGATGACGATAATCTTTTAAAACTGGTACATGCTCTATCTTATAATCATTCAACATATTTTTTTTTATTTTTATTAACAAAAAATTTATAAGAAAAAATTATTCGGTCACTCCGCGAAAATATTTTCTATCGACTTTCAGTCGGGGCGAAGCCTCGAGGCGAAGCCTAGTCAGAGAACAATTGTTCGATAACTCTTTCATGAATTTTTTTATCAATATTAATTGTAATGAAGCCATAATCTTTTGACCAAGCATTGTTACACGATTGTTTAAATTCATCTTTATTTCTTACACATAAATCTCTTAACAAATCACTTAAGTTTCTTGCATTTATTTCAAATAGTATAAATATATTTGCATTCTTTCTAATAACACTTCCGTCTAATGAATACATACTTTGTGTTAAATAAAATACACTACAGTTATTATGTCTACCTCTTGTGAAATAATTTCTCTGAACTGACTGATTTCTATCATTAACACAATCATCAAAAATTACACAATGTTTCATTGTTTTATCTAGTTTACTAGGATCTTGCATATTACCACTATCATCTATTAATTGTATTTTTATATGCTTATTTTTATTAGATTCTACTAACTGATTATTTTTTGTTGCTTCTTCACACCACGAACTTATTTCTTCTTCATCTTCAGATTTTTCATATTCTTTGAATAATGAAGCAATTGCAGTTTTTTTAAGATTATTTTCAAATCCATATTTTAAAAATTGATAGACGGGTTGTTCTGCTGTTGTTGTATAAATTATAAGATTGTTATAATCCAAAAAATTTGGAGTCGTTAAAATTTTAAATAATAGATATGTTTTTCCACATCCTGATCTTCCACAAATAACTGACAAAACTTTATTAGATAAATTTGGATGATGATTAAATTTAAGTTTTTTTTTATTTAATGGAGGTAGTTCACTCATTTTTTAATAAAAAAATTTATTTTTATTTTTTTTATTTTTTGTTTCTAAAGAAGAAGAAAATTAAACTTCTCTAGCTTCGCGTGGGAGTTTATACCTCCCGAACCAAAAGATCTATCATAATCTCTTCACCTCCAAAATTTATTTCTTGTCCTTTTTCATCAGTGATTCTAATGTTAATGTTGTTAATAGTTTTTCTTGTAATAGGAAAATATATTAATGTTTGTGGAAATACATTTAATCTATAACCAATGGGTACAGTAAAAGCTGGAAAACTGAATATTAAATTTGATAATTTACCATTTATATATCCTCCTTCAATAATGTCACAATGTACAACAATTGAATTTATTTCAGTTATTTTTGGAATCTTCTCACCTAAATGATAACCTTGACTATAGGTTTGTTTATTAAATCCTAATAGCTTTGACAATGATCTATCATGATTAAAATCAACTTGATGATTTTCGTCTAAAGTAAGAGAAAATTTATTAACTGCCGGTTCAACTGCAAAATGTAATTGTTTCTTATCTTTAAATGGTATACCTAAATGTCTCTTAATTTCATTTGATATTGTTTCAACTTCGTAAGAACCAGGAAGAAAAGTTAATATTTTCCATGTTTTGCCTTTATCAGTAGAATATCTAAATTGATCATTCACATCTTTGATAACGTTTTGAATAGTGTTAAATGTAGAGAAACTAGTCACTGCAATTTGATAATTTTTATTTTGTTCCAAATGTAGAATGGGTTCTAAATTACAAGTGTGTGATGAAGTAGTTGTTATAATTTTTAACGTCGTACTAAATTTTGATGAACCCAAAATCTCTATCAAATTTTCTAAATGATTATTAATTTTGTCTAAATCTGCTGAACACATTTTTAAACTAAAAAAAATTAAATAAATATTTTTTTATGAAATATTTTTTTTATAAAAAATTAAAAACAACAACATATTTCAGCTACGGGCGAAGCCCTGGAGGACATCAGAGATGTCCGGTTCGGGCGAAGCCCTAGAACATTCGGTTCGTTATACTTTTATAATCCTCTTCATTTAGAATCTTCTTTTCTAACAGTCTTTTCAATATAGCATGAATTTCATTGAAACTAGAATTATGTCCTTCTTTTATTGCAGATATTAAAATATTTAATCTATTTAGTAATTCTTGTGGATCATCTGGTAAAAATACAGTTGTTTCAGTTTTCTGTTTTTCAGATAAACCTTTCCCTACTTTAACTCCCGTTGATAATAAATTTTCTAATTGTTTATAACGTCTAAGAGATTTTACTGCACCAACTCTGTCTAACATAGCTTTATATTTTATGAGGTCTTCTACAGCATAATTATTTAAATCTGCTCCTCTTAAAAGATTAACAAAATTTCTATCTAAATTAAAAGGAGATTTATCTGGTGAAAAAATTATACCTCGAAAAGGTTGTGGAAATATTTCTTTTTGTCCGAGATAAAATCTAGGTATTGTTTTTCCATCTATAAATGAGATAGAATGTTCAAATTGCATAGATTTTGGTAATTTCTTATTAATGTTTGATTCTAGTAATCCATAGTCATCTAATACAGTTTTGTGCTCTGGATCTGTTATATCAATTTGTTTATCATTATTTGTACTTTCTTTTTCAAGAGTTTTAAATGGTTTCATAGTTTTCTCAAAATCAGTTTTTATTTGCTCGGTTTGCTGCATTTTTTCAAACATATCAGATTGAATACCAGCTTTTATCATTCTATGTTGAAGATGAATTTCTTTCATAATATTTCTTTGTTTTATTAACTCTTCTAATTGTTTCATTCTTTTAAAATTATCAGCTCTAATTTTATCCATTTTTAAAATATAATATTTGAATTTTGTGGTAACATTGGAATACAGCAAAAACATTTTACTGAACAAATTATTTTTTTATTGCTTTGTTGTTTGACATCTTTTCGTTTAGAGTTTTCTCGGTTAAAGTTTTCTCGTTTTAAGTTTTGTTTAATAAAGTTTTGCTTAAATTTTCGCTTAAAGTTTTTAGCTCTTCTAAAAAAATTTTGTCATTTTCTTCATTAGAAATTTTACCATCACTCGAAATTTTGCCATCCTGTTTATTCTTATCATCAACTTTTTCTGACTGTAATTGAAATGATATTTGATTTACTTCATTAGCTATTTGATCAAATTTTTCAATCTCATCTAACGTAATAACATTATCATCACATACTATTTGAAAGTAGTAATGTAGTTTATCATAGACTTCTTTAATATGTAAATGCTTAGTTTTTAATGATTTTCGTTTCTTAGTTATTAAAGATTTATCTAACATTGTAACAAGTGAAGTTGCAAAAACACCCGTACCTGTTAAAGCTGTAGCAACTACTGGAATTACTAAAACACCTGAAGATATAACAATTGTTAAAGCACCCAAACTTATTGTAAAGAATATGCCAATTCCTTGTGTTACATTCTTAACTTTAGTCCATCTCTTTCTTAATTTTTTATAATGCTCTAATCTTAATAATAATTGAGATTCCTTATCTTTCATATACCTAACTCTATCTTTGTGTTTTTCTTTATTCATTTTTTCAATGTTAATCTTTTCAATGTCCATTAAAGTAGAACTACGTTCATATGATAACGAAGGATATATTCTTGAGGTTCCTTCCACTTTTGTTTCATCCACTTTTGTTTCTTCCATTTTTAAATGAATATTTTGAATAAATATTTTGAATACAATCTTCTGGTATATTGAGACTACGTGATATTTTGAGACAACTTAAATTTTCGTCTGCCTAAATTTTCAAAATTCTTAGACCACGTGATATTTTGAGACAACTTAAATTTTCGCCCTTCGGCCACGTGAAATTTGAAATCTACCTAAATTTTTGAAATTTTGATTTTTTTGAAAATTTTGAAAACCCCCGCAAAAGTGTGACATCCGGCGCAAGCGAAGCGAAGCGAAGCGTCGCGCCGGATGTCACACTATATACTACTCGCGACTCTGTCAATTGGCAGGATCAAACCCTCACCACCACACATCAGTTGTCAAGGCAATAATAATCAATGAATAAATAACACGTCACAATTGTGACCGCCGACATTAAGGCAAGTAGCGGGGATCGATTGTCCACCAAAGCATCTTAAACCATGTCGTGAATGCAATTAACAACAATGAAATTAAATAAACGATAGATCAAATTGCCATGCAAAAGATGTGCGGCTGGTAGGATTCGAACCTACGACCAAGGTTAACTAGACCTGTGCTCTAACCAACTCAGCTACGAGCCACTTACGCGACTCTGTCAATTGGCAGGATCAAACCCTCACCACCACACATCAGTTGTCAAGGCAATAATAATCAATGAATAAATAACACGTCACAATTGTGACCGCCGACATTAAGGCAAGTAGCGGGGATCGATTGTCCACCAAAGCATCTTAAACCATGTCGTGAATGCAATTAACAACAATGAAATTAAATAAACGATAGATCAAATTGCCATGCAAAAGATGTGCGGCTGGTAGGATTCGAACCTACGACCAAGGTTAACTAGACCTGTGCTCTAACCAACTCAGCTACGAGCCACTTACGCGACTCTGTCAATTGGCAGGATCAAACCCTCACCACCACACATCAGTTGTCAAGGCAATAATAATCAATGAATAAATAACACGTCACAATTGTGACCGCCGACATTAAGGCAAGTAGCGGGGATCGATTGTCCACCAAAGCATCTTAAACCATGTCGTGAATGCAATTAACAACAATGAAATTAAATAAACGATAGATCAAATTGCCATGCAAAAGATGTGCGGCTGGTAGGATTCGAGCCTACGACCAAGGTTAACTAGACCTGTGCTCTAACCAACTCAGCTACGAGCCACTTACGCGACTCTGTCAATTGGCAGGATCAAACCCTCACCACCACACATCAGTTGTCAAGGCAATAATAATCAATGAATAAATAACACGTCACAATTGTGACCGCCGACATTAAGGCAAGTAGCGGGGATCGATTGTCCACCAAAGCATCTTAAACCATGTCGTGAATGCAATTAACAACGATGAAATTAAATAAACGATAGATCAAATTGCCATGCAAAAGATGTGCGGCTGGTAGGATTCGAACCTACGACCAAGGTTAACTAGACCTGTGCTCTAACCAACTCAGCTACGAGCCACTTACGCGACTCTGTCAATTGGCAGGATCAAACCCTCACCACCACACATCAGTTGTCAAGGCAATAATAATCAATGAATAAATAACACGTCACAATTGTGACCGCCGACATTAAGGCAAGTAGCGGGGATCGATTGTCCACCAAAGCATCTTAAACCATGTCGTGAATGCAATTAACAACAATGAAATTAAATAAACGATAGATCAAATTGCCATGCAAAAGATGTGCGGCTGGTAGGATTCGAACCTACGACCAAGGTTAACTAGACCTGTGCTCTAACCAACTCAGCTACGAGCCACTTACGCGACTCTGTCAATTGGCAGGATCAAACCCTCACCACCACACATCAGTTGTCAAGGCAATAATAATCAATGAATAAATAACACGTCACAATTGTGACCGCCGACATTAAGGCAAGTAGCGGGGATCGATTGTCCACCAAAGCATCTTAACCATGTCGTGAATGCAATTAACAACAATGAAATTAAATAAACGATAGATCAAATTGCCATGCAAAAGATGTGCGGCTGGTAGGATTCGAGCCTACGACCAAGGTTAACTAGACCTGTGCTCTAACCAACTCAGCTACGAGCCACTTACGCGACTCTGTCAATTGGCAGGATCAAACCCTCACCACCACACATCAGTTGTCAAGGCAATAATAATCAATGAATAAATAACACGTCACAATTGTGACCGCCGACATTAAGGCAAGTAGCGGGGATCGATTGTCCACCAAAGCATCTTAAACCATGTCGTGAATGCAATTAACAACAATGAAATTAAATAAACGATAGATCAAATTGCCATGCAAAAGATGTGCGGCTGGTAGGATTCGAACCTACGACCAAGGTTAACTAGACCTGTGCTCTAACCAACTCAGCTACGAGCCACTTACGCGACTCTGTCAATTGGCAGGATCAAACCCTCACCACCACACATCAGTTGTCAAGGCAATAATAATCAATGAATAAATAACACGTCACAATTGTGACCGCCGACATTAAGGCAAGTAGCGGGGATCGATTGTCCACCAAAGCATCTTAAACCATGTCGTGAATGCAATTAACAACAATGAAATTAAATAAACGATAGATCAAATTGCCATGCAAAAGATGTGCGGCTGGTAGGATTTGAACCTACGACCAAGGTTAACTAGACCTGTGCTCTAACCAACTCAGCTACGAGCCACTTACGCGACTCTGTCAATTGGCAGGATCAAACCCTCACCACCACACATCAGTTGTCAAGGCAATAATAATCAATGAATAAATAACACGTCACAATTGTGACCGCCGACATTAAGGCAAGTAGCGGGGATCGATTGTCCACCAAAGCATCTTAAACCATGTCGTGAATGCAATTAACAACAATGAAATTAAATAAACGATAGATCAAATTGCCATGCAAAAGATGTGCGGCTGGTAGGATTCGAACCTACGACCAAGGTTAACTAGACCTGTGCTCTAACCAACTCAGCTACGAGCCACTTACGCGACTCTGTCAATTGGCAGGATCAAACCCTCACCACCACACATCAGTTGTCAAGGCAATAATAATCAATGAATAAATAACACGTCACAATTGTGACCGCCGACATTAAGGCAAGTAGCGGGGATCGATTGTCCACCAAAGCATCTTAAACCATGTCGTGAATGCAATTAACAACAATGAAATTAAATAAACGATAGATCAAATTGCCATGCAAAAGATGTGCGGCTGGTAGGATTCGAACCTACGACCAAGGTTAACTAGACCTGTGCTCTAACCAACTCAGCTACGAGCCACTTACGCGACTCTGTCAATTGGCAGGATCAAACCCTCACCACCACACATCAGTTGTCAAGGCAATAATAATCAATGAATAAATAACACGTCACAATTGTGACCGCCGACATTAAGGCAAGTAGCGGGGATCGATTGTCCACCAAAGCATCTTAAACCATGTCGTGAATGCAATTAACAACAATGAAATTAAATAAACGATAGATCAAATTGCCATGCAAAAGATGTGCGGCTGGTAGGATTCGAACCTACGACCAAGGTTAACTAGACCTGTGCTCTAACCAACTCAGCTACGAGCAACTTACGCGACTCTGTCAATTGGCAGGATCAAACCCTCACCACCACACATCAGTTGTCAAGGCAATAATAATCAATGAATAAATAACACGTCACAATTGTGACCGCCGACATTAAGGCAAGTAGCGGGGATCGATTGTCCACCAAAGCATCTTAAACCATGTCGTGAATGCAATTAACAACAATGAAATTAAATAAACGATAGATCAAATTGCCATGCAAAAGATGTGCGGCTGGTAGGATTTGAACCTACGACCAAGGTTAACTAGACCTGTGCTCTAACCAACTCAGCTACGAGCCACTTACGCGACTCTGTCAATTGGCAGGATCAAACCCTCACCACCACACATCAGTTGTCAAGGCAATAATAATCAATGAATAAATAACACGTCACAATTGTGACCGCCGACATTAAGGCAAGTAGCGGGGATCGATTGTCCACCAAAGCATCTTAACCATGTCGTGAATGCAATTAACAACAATGAAATTAAATAAACGATAGATCAAATTGCCATGCAAAAGATGTGCGGCTGGTAGGATTCGAGCCTACGACCAAGGTTAACTAGACCTGTGCTCTAACCAACTCAGCTACGAGCCACTTACGCGACTCTGTCAATTGGCAGGATCAAACCCTCACCACCACACATCAGTTGTCAAGGCAATAATAATCAATGAATAAATAACACGTCACAATTGTGACCGCCGACATTAAGGCAAGTAGCGGGGATCGATTGTCCACCAAAGCATCTTAAACCATGTCGTGAATGCAATTAACAACAATGAAATTAAATAAACGATAGATCAAATTGCCATGCAAAAGATGTGCGGCTGGTAGGATTCGAACCTACGACCAAGGTTAACTAGACCTGTGCTCTAACCAACTCAGCTACGAGCCACTTACGCGACTCTGTCAATTGGCAGGATCAAACCCTCACCACCACACATCAGTTGTCAAGGCAATAATAATCAATGAATAAATAACACGTCACAATTGTGACCGCCGACATTAAGGCAAGTAGCGGGGATCGATTGTCCACCAAAGCATCTTAAACCATGTCGTGAATGCAATTAACAACAATGAAATTAAATAAACGATAGATCAAATTGCCATGCAAAAGATGTGCGGCTGGTAGGATTCGAGCCTACGACCAAGGTTAACTAGACCTGTGCTCTAACCAACTCAGCTACGAGCCACTTACGCGACTCTGTCAATTGGCAGGATCAAACCCTCACCACCACACATCAGTTGTCAAGGCAATAATAATCAATGAATAAATAACACGTCACAATTGTGACCGCCGACATTAAGGCAAGTAGCGGGGATCGATTGTCCACCAAAGCATCTTAAACCATGTCGTGAATGCAATTAACAACAATGAAATTAAATAAACGATAGATCAAATTGCCATGCAAAAGATGTGCGGCTGGTAGGATTCGAACCTACGACCAAGGTTAACTAGACCTGTGCTCTAACCAACTCAGCTACGAGCCACTTACGCGACTCTGTCAATTGGCAGGATCAAACCCTCACCACCACACATCAGTTGTCAAGGCAATAATAATCAATGAATAAATAACACGTCACAATTGTGACCGCCGACATTAAGGCAAGTAGCGGGGATCGATTGTCCACCAAAGCATCTTAAACCATGTCGTGAATGCAATTAACAACAATGAAATTAAATAAACGATAGATCAAATTGCCATGCAAAAGATGTGCGGCTGGTAGGATTCGAACCTACGACCAAGGTTAACTAGACCTGTGCTCTAACCAACTCAGCTACGAGCCACTTACGCGACTCTGTCAATTGGCAGGATCAAACCCTCACCACCACACATCAGTTGTCAAGGCAATAATAATCAATGAATAAATAACACGTCACAATTGTGACCGCCGACATTAAGGCAAGTAGCGGGGATCGATTGTCCACCAAAGCATCTTAAACCATGTCGTGAATGCAATTAACAACAATGAAATTAAATAAACGATAGATCAAATTGCCATGCAAAAGATGTGCGGCTGGTAGGATTCGAACCTACGACCAAGGTTAACTAGACCTGTGCTCTAACCAACTCAGCTACGAGCAACTTACGCGACTCTGTCAATTGGCAGGATCAAACCCTCACCACCACACATCAGTTGTCAAGGCAATAATAATCAATGAATAAATAACACGTCACAATTGTGACCGCCGACATTAAGGCAAGTAGCGGGGATCGATTGTCCACCAAAGCATCTTAAACCATGTCGTGAATGCAATTAACAACAATGAAATTAAATAAACGATAGATCAAATTGCCATGCAAAAGATGTGCGGCTGGTAGGATTTGAACCTACGACCAAGGTTAACTAGACCTGTGCTCTAACCAACTCAGCTACGAGCCACTTACGCGACTCTGTCAATTGGCAGGATCAAACCCTCACCACCACACATCAGTTGTCAAGGCAATAATAATCAATGAATAAATAACACGTCACAATTGTGACCGCCGACATTAAGGCAAGTAGCGGGGATCGATTGTCCACCAAAGCATCTTAAACCATGTCGTGAATGCAATTAACAACAATGAAATTAAATAAACGATAGATCAAATTGCCATGCAAAAGATGTGCGGCTGGTAGGATTCGAGCCTACGACCAAGGTTAACTAGACCTGTGCTCTAACCAACTCAGCTACGAGCCACTTACGCGACTCTGTCAATTGGCAGGATCAAACCCTCACCACCACACATCAGTTGTCAAGGCAATAATAATCAATGAATAAATAACACGTCACAATTGTGACCGCCGACATTAAGGCAAGTAGCGGGGATCGATTGTCCACCAAAGCATCTTAAACCATGTCGTGAATGCAATTAACAACAATGAAATTAAATAAACGATAGATCAAATTGCCATGCAAAAGATGTGCGGCTGGTAGGATTCGAACCTACGACCAAGGTTAACTAGACCTGTGCTCTAACCAACTCAGCTACGAGCCACTTACGCGACTCTGTCAATTGGCAGGATCAAACCCTCACCACCACACATCAGTTGTCAAGGCAATAATAATCAATGAATAAATAACACGTCACAATTGTGACCGCCGACATTAAGGCAAGTAGCGGGGATCGATTGTCCACCAAAGCATCTTAAACCATGTCGTGAATGCAATTAACAACAATGAAATTAAATAAACGATAGATCAAATTGCCATGCAAAAGATGTGCGGCTGGTAGGATTCGAACCTACGACCAAGGTTAACTAGACCTATGCTCTAACCAACTCAGCTACGAGCCACTTACGCGACTCTGTCAATTGGCAGGATCAAACCCTCACCACCACACATCAGTTGTCAAGGCAATAATAATCAATGAATAAATAACACGTCACAATTGTGACCGCCGACATTAAGGCAAGTAGCGGGGATCGATTGTCCACCAAAGCATCTTAAACCATGTCGTGAATGCAATTAACAACAATGAAATTAAATAAACGATAGATCAAATTGCCATGCAAAAGATGTGCGGCTGGTAGGATTCGAACCTACGACCAAGGTTAACTAGACCTGTGCTCTAACCAACTCAGCTACGAGCCACTTACGCGACTCTGTCAATTGGCAGGATCAAACCCTCACCACCACACATCAGTTGTCAAAGCAATAATAATCAATGAATAAATAACACGTCACAATTGTGACCGCCGACATTAAGGCAAGTAGCGGGGATCGATTGTCCACCAAAGCATCTTAAACCATGTCGTGAATGCAATTAACAACAATGAAATTAAATAAACGATAGATCAAATTGCCATGCAAAAGATGTGCGGCTGGTAGGATTCGAACCTACGACCAAGGTTAACTAGACCTATGCTCTAACCAACTCAGCTACGAGCCACTTACGCGACTCTGTCAATTGGCAGGATCAAACCCTCACCACCACACATCAGTTGTCAAGGCAATAATAATCAATGAATAAATAACACGTCACAATTGTGACCGCCGACATTAAGGCAAGTAGCGGGGATCGATTGTCCACCAAAGCATCTTAAACCATGTCGTGAATGCAATTAACAACAATGAAATTAAATAAACGATAGATCAAATTGCCATGCAAAAGATGTGCGGCTGGTAGGATTCGAACCTACGACCAAGGTTAACTAGACCTGTGCTCTAACCAACTCAGCTACGAGCCACTTACGCGACTCTGTAAATTGGCAGGATCAAACCCTCACCACCACACATCATAAAGCAATATTAACCTATCGAATTGTTAATTTAGCAAGCAACAATAGGCCTACCTCCCCAATCAAGGTTGTCATGACAGGGGGATTTACTGTGCCAAAAAATCGAATTGATGTTTCAAAACATGTAAATTATCATGTTCTTTATGATTTTCGCCGCTCAAATTTGCAAGCTTTAAACGCAGCTATTTCAAAGGTTGATTGTTCAGCGATAAGAGAATTTAAAAATGTGGAAGAACAATGGGAATGGCTATACCAGACTGTCATGAGCAACTTGCAAGATAATATCCCGCTCCGAATAGTTTCCTTAATTAGTACGGACAAAGAGTGGATGGCTCCGCTAATCAAGAACTTGATAATTGATCGTTGGTCAGCATATCGTTCCAAGAATTGGAAATTGTACAACCATTTGAAAATGAAGTCAAAGGAACTAAACTGAAGAGCTCCACGAAGGGTCTATGGAACCTGGTCAAACAAGAAACTGCACCTGTTCGAGATGGCACAATGTCTACTCTGGTGAAACAATGTGGCTCCAAAGAAAATCTAATGAGTATTGTTTGCAATGACGTAGCTGACTCCTTTGATAGCCATTATCCTTGCATATTTCAGGAAGAGTTCGCGAACACCGACTGGCATTTGAATGTTGAGGAATACGAAGTTTACAATCTTCTGACAAAATTATCTTTGAATAAATCTGCTGCTCCAGACAGCATACCAACACGTATCTACAAAGAAATGGCGAGATTCTTATCAGAGCCCCCAACAATCATATTTAATACATCACTACAATCAAAGGCCATACCACAACACTGGAAAGAGGGTCTTATTATTCCTGTTTCAAAATCGTCTCCTCCCGATGTTCACAAATTGCGATATATAACAATTTCTTCCGTACCAATAAAGCTACTCGAGAAAGTTGTTTTGAAATCTACTCGAAATCTGTTTGCAAGAACATAAGGGCCTCATCAACATGGCTTCCGCCCCTCGAATTCTACAGCAATTGCTATAATTGATGTAATTGAGAATATCAGCCGAATCAATGACGATAAGTTGCTTTTTGGATCTGCCCTAATGAGTTTTGACCTCTCACGTGCGTTCGATGCAATAGATCACAGGCTGCTCATTCGCAAGCTTAAAGACCACCAATTTCCCAGCGGCTGTCTCCTCTGGATTAAGATCTTCCTGCAAGATCGAACTGGCAGAGTAAAGATTGGGTCAGACATCTCGGGTCCCATTCGTTTGAACGTTGGTGTACCGCAGGGCTCAGTGTTGGCACCTGTTCTCTTTTGAGCGTTTGTCGGAGATCTAGTTTCACCAACTCTTTGTATATCTAGTGTCAAATATGCAGATGATTTGAATGTTGTTGTTCCTCTGAACTCGGGCAATTCTTCTTTAATTCAGGAGACACTCACTAGAGAAACCAGTTTCGTCTCAGCTTGGTGTCATTGTAACAAGCTAACCCTGAATATGAGCAAATCGAAACTGATGCTACTGACGCGTACTGAAGCAATTGAATCTATCTCATTGCCACTAGAACGAGTGTCCGAAATCAATGTTCTTGGCGTAATGCTTGATGATCATTTGAGCTGGAAATCTCACACGCGCAACGTCATCAGGAAAACAACGCAACGATTTCACATTCTTCGTCGTCAAAGAAGTGTTCTTTCGGATTCAGAACTAATGGAAGTTTGCACGTCGTCTATTCGGTCTCTGCTAGAATACGCATCTCCAGTTTTTGTTGGCATTAACAAGGCACTCTCAAACCAGTTGCAGCAAGTTGATAACTGGGCACATCGCATGATTTACAGAACTTATTTCGGAAGTGGAAACATTCGGAAATGCCCATGTCACAAAAAGGAAACATAAGTTTTCACAAAGCAAAAACTTATTTCTGTCAATTGCCAATCAAAGATACCACTGTCTGCATAACTATGTTCCGAAACTTCTCAGAAGTCAATATCCTGTTCCTTTGTGTCGCCAACTTAAAAGGAAAAGAACATTTTTGCCTGTGTTACTTCTTTCATAAATGTTGGGTTAAGTGCGCAAAGACAATTTTTACATTGAGCTTTTTGTTTCGAAAGTTAACTTCCTTATGTCTTCTTTTTCTGTGTATTGCCAGTGTACATTGTGTACATGTCGATTATGATTTTCATTTTTATATAAATATACGATTACTACTACTAAAATGCAATGTCCAGAGAACAACTGCATCCAACTTCAGAATTGTAAGTACACAATAAAAATTGTCTGCTATGTTTATTTGAATCACGCTGTTAAAGCGAAATTTCATCATTTCATAGATTTAAATGCATATTCTAAAGCACAAAAGAAAACCCAAGGCAATGACCACAACTGCCAGGGTTGGAACCGGCCACCGACCGGTTTAACATCGCCGGCCGCCAGCTCGGCCCCCTTCCAAAACTTAAAAGGCCGGCCGGTCATTCTAATTAGGCTTATGTCGAAGTTTGGCTCTTAGAAATGAGTGCTATGAAGTCTCTTATTTGGCTTGAAGGCCGTGAGGGTACGTCGATGCTGATCCCGTGCTTATCCATAGACAATTATTTACTTATAGTTGTAGTTCTTGTTTTAAGCCGTACTTGATCTGAAGTAGAGTTTTTGGACTCACAAGCTTACTTACTTGCTTGTACTTGCAGTCGCAGGGCCACTTATGTGACCGTGGCGACCAGGTCACGGAACGTAGGGCGATCTTGCGCGGCGTCGATGAGATCTGCAATCGGTCGTGTAGATAGAACTTGCACCATCCAGAAGAGTCGAGGACGACCAGGACCGTGGATTCGACGGAGACAGGAACGGTGAAATGCGTCTAGATGAGATGCCGTGTTGACGGTGAGGCATCAGAGTTTCACAGCCATATAGTGGAACCGGAACCACACACAAGTATCCAAGATCCTGGTTTTAGTTTGCGGGCGTACCTTGTTGCTTCGCCAAACGCGAGAAAGGCGGCCAAAGGTTCTGCGGGCTGGGTCGAAGCGGCGCATGAATTTTGGATCGGACGAGAAGCTTGGAGGATGTCGAAAGAAGACAGACAGCGATTGCACCTTGGTCGTCACCTAGTTGATAGAGTCCGAGAGGAGAAGCCTCGCCATTCATAATTACGAGCGCATCGGCTAGAGTGTCGATCATAGATGCAGAGATCACAACGTCGTCAGCATAGCACAAGTCAGTACACCGGGAAAGGAACTACGCCACCGTAAGCGGAAGCTGCCAAAAAAGTGTCTTCCTCATCCACCGCCAGCGAAGGTTCAACGAACCGATTAAGTTAATTTATGGTAAGTTAATATCCATCTCTATCACTTGAATATAATTTCATTTATTTTCTTTCTATTTTTCAGATGCGACGTGAACGAACCAACGGAGAACCAACCATGTTAAGGAGAAGTTCGGTATAATTCTTCCTGCTAGTGGGCGATCTCTCTTGAGACTTACCTTAATCCGACTTTCCAACGGTCGTTGTGGTCTCTTCGCTCAACGTAACACTTTGAACGCCAATCGGTTGAGCCTTAGCTATCTACCACAGGTTACTTTTTAAATTCACAATTGCATATGTTATCTGAGAATGAGCCATGAGTTCTTTAAGAACTACCTCTATCATTGAGGTTAAATGATGAAAGGATGAAACGGGAGGACGCTCTTATGCCACACATATACAAAATCACTTTCTATCTTCTTTAATGATATGATCTCTTTTCATATAATACAGTTAGAAAAAATTCACAGATAATAAATGTGATGATATTCACAACCATATATACAACTAACCCCTTATCTAAATTCTTCCATTTATTTCCATTTCTAGATGAATACATTGCAAAACAAAGACATGTAGTATGTAGGTTTATTTATCATGAAATATACTTTATAGTCCAGATAAGTTCAGAGGGATCACTTTTAAGTCATTGTAGACTTTGTAGCAACTTGGACGTTTGGGAGCATCAGGCACTCTTCTTATGCGCGTTGTATTAGGCGTCCACGTCTCGCCAGTCCATCTAATCCTCTTTATCTTTCCCTCCTCCTTTTCACACTCCTTGCCTTCGCACTCCTTCGCTTCTTCCTCATCCCACTCGTCGAGGATTACGAAGTCGGAAATTTCCAAGGCGGGAGATGTAGCTTCCATCATGAGATAAATGAGAATGAGAAGTGTTTCAATTTTCTAACTTTTATATTTTTTTCAACAATGAATTCCTCAACAGCCAATCAGAACCATTCTAATTTAGACAAGGACTAACCCAGAATTAAGTAAAAACAGGCAGATGAAGCAAATAAACATTTATTGATCAATTTACAAATAATTTAAAAGTTCTTCGAAAGTCACATTGTCCCATACGCTCTCACAGTCAGCACAGTTACACTTAAGCTGCCTCAAGCGCTCCTCCGTTGCAGCCAACACACCAAAGATGTAGTTCCATTCTACTTCATTCCGGGGTTGAGATGATGGACTATACCATCTCCGTATATTATGGAGATGGTTAATGTCTGTTTCCATTTTCACATCCCTTGAATTGTACTGTAGGTATTTCCACCGCACATTTAACCACACCTCCGCGTCATCTTCATCCGTCGACCACAATTCTTCCTCCTTTTCATCTGTCGGTGATTCCAACTTTAGAATATTGTCAAGTGTCAAAGTAGTCGATAAAGAACTTCTCGAGGAAACTTTAGACCTACTAAGTGAAGGTAAGTTGTAATAATAAACTATAACTTTAATAGAGATGATAGAATGATTTCTCTTTCAAGTGATGCTAGTTCCAGCTTAAGCGGCCAGTCGCGGCAATCTAATGAGCGGGAATGTGCTGATTGTGGCCACATCTTTACGAGGAAGCGCGATCTCACCCGACACATCAGACAACGTGTATGTCAACCCAAGCCATCATCAATCTCCCGAGGTGAGGATGATTCTATTCAACATGTCTCCTTTACTTGTGACTTTTGTTTCCAATCTTTTGAAACAGGTTTTGAATTATCTTTACACAGACTTCGTCACACGCATACAAATGATAGTTATAGCAACAGCACCTCCTCTATTCGACTAACTGAAGTATCGCTCAATAATGTAGTGAGAAATTCCCATATGGAATCCTCAGAAACCATTGCTGATTTTCCGGAGTGGTTTCATCAAAATTCAACATTGATAGATGCGCTCTTTCATAACTTAGAGCTGTTTAGAATAAAAGCGCTCATCTACCTTAAAATAAAATATGTTAAAGTTGATTATCATACTGGTGAAATAGTACAGAGGTTGGTGTTTTACATACCCTCTTCTCCTGCTACAGAGGTAGTCGATAAAGAAGCTTGGTTAAATTTTCACATCCAAGGACTAAAATCAAATATTGATAAATTTAACGAGCGCGATAGTGATCTAATTTTTGATGGCATAGAATCTGCCAAGTTTAAAATTACTCTATTAGAAAATTACCGTGGGCGAGGCTCTTTCAATCTTCCAAAAACGTTAAGAGATAAGTATGTAGTCATTTCTGTAGATTGTGAATCACAGTGTTTTAAGTATGCGATATTATCTATTCTCCACTATGATGATGTACAGAACAACCGTTTCCGTAAAAGCAAATATCATAAATGGGAGAATGAATTGAAGTTTGATGACTGTAATAGCGAAGACATGAAATTTACAGATATAGTGAAATTTGAAAAATTAATTGAAATTAAAATAGTTGTTCACATCTGGCAAGAGGGTCTTAAGGTTGTGCGTTACAACAACCGGTCATCAACTTATGATCGGGTAGTCAATCTTCTGCTAGTATATCAAAATAATAGCGAAATTGGCGTTACTGCGGTATTCCTAAAGTGACTCGACTATATTCCCACTTAACATCTAGAAGCGGAGAGTATTTCATATGTGACCGTTGTATGCGCCTCTTCTGGTCAAAAGATGAATTTCAAACACATTATAAATGGTGTAAGTGAGGTAAACTGCAAATAGAACGCATGCCCAAAGATGAAGAGTTTTCATACAGAGAGAATGGTGATGAATTAAGTCCTCTTCGTGTCATCTATGCTGACATCGAATGCTATATTGATAATGACACCCATAAAGCGGCAGCCATATCATGTTATCATGCAGCCATATCATGATTACTTCAAAAATAAAAATAATAAAATGCACGTCTGGCAAGGTGAGGATTGTATACATAAATTCTTACAATTCCTCGAAAGCGCTGCCAAATTTCAGCAAAAATATGATAGTGAACTCCAACGCAGATCATTAAATATGTCAGCAGATGATCAAGTAAAATTTGATAGTTGTGAAACCTGTGCAAGATGTATTAAAACGTTTGATGAAGATAAAATCAAGAAAGTGCGCGACCATGATCACATCACTGGTAAATTTAGAAACGCGCTATGTGCAAGATGTAATTTTTCACTGAGACTGAAACGGCGTACTCTACCCATTATTTTTCATAACTTCAAAGGTTATGACAGTCATATGATAATAAAATGGGGTTAGGAAAAATGAAAGAGTGGAAGTTAAGAGTGATAGCTCAAACGAGAGAAAAGTTCATGGCCATGACAGCAAAAGTAGCAGTTGAAAAAACTAAAGAAAATAAGACAGTTTATTTTGATATAAAATTTTTAGATTCCTATCAATTCATGGCTTCATCACTAGCATCTCTCGTTCAAAATCTTAAGTCTCTTCCACTAACTCAAAATTTGAAGAAACAATATCCTAACTTGACAGATGAAGTCATCACACGCAAAGGAGTTGTTCCATATGCATACTTTGATAACATTTCTAAACTTAGTGAGACTTCTCTTCCATCAATAGATAAATTTAAAAATGATTTGACTGGTGTAGAATGTAAGGTAGAAGATTACAATCATGCTCAAGTTGCATGGAAAAAATTTGACTGTCAAACTTTTAGCGATTATATGATCGCCTATCAAAATTAGATGTATTTTTGCTGGCTGATGCATTTCAGGAGTTTCGACGAGTGGCATTAGAAGAAGATAAGTTAGATGCTGCTCACTTTTTCAGTCTTCCAGCCATGTCATTCCAGTTTGCTTTTAAAATGACTGGAGAGACCATCCATCTTTTGCAAAATCCACAGATGTATAATTTATTTGAACGAAGAATTCGTGGTGGTCTCACATTTGTAAATAGGCATCAAATAAAATCAAAAATAGTAGATGATGATCAGATTCACCTAAAGTACTATGACCAGAATAGTGTATATGGTAGTTCACTGTCCAAACCTCTACCTCACTCTGAGTTTAGCTGGTTGGATGATAGTGAAATTCAGCATTTCTCCAACCCTTCAAACATACTAGCTATTCCAGATGATGGTGATTGGGGATATTATTTTGAGATAGATCTTGTCTATCCAAATAGTATCAAAAATAAAACTGTGGATTTTCCACTTGCACCCGAGTGAGGTGAAGTGACTGAAGGTATGTTTTCGGACTTTATGAAACAATTTCATAAAGATCTAGAAGGGAGCGGACAGCCCAAGTATAAGCCTTGCCGCAAACTTTTGCTAACCCAATTTGATAAAGAAAATTATTTAGTCCACTTCTCTATCTTAAAATTCTATTTAGAAATGGGGATGATTTTAAAAGCAGTTCACCGTATTATCAAATTTAGACAGAAAGCCTTATACCTACTTATCTGAAACCTTATATTGATAGTAACAGCCAGAAACGTGCACTAGCCCAAAATAATTTTGAAAAGGATTTCTATGATATATTTCTATAATATATAAGAACAATATCCTTTTTGGCAAGACGATGGAGGACGTTAGAAAGCGAATAAACTGTAAACTTGTGAATCATAATGATAAATTTTAAAAGTTAGCGACATCACCTCTCTTTGTTGATAGAGATATTATAGATGATGAGTTGGTTGGTGTTAAAATGATAAAATCAGAAGTAGAGTTGTGCAAGCCCATCTACATTGGACAAGCTGTAGTAGATTATTCCAAGCTTGAAATGTATCAACTCTTCTATAGAATATTAAAACCATTCCCTCTAATTAAAGACGTGTGTTTGCTGGACGGTGATACCGACAGTTTCTTTTTAAGTATCGCTGCTCAGAAAGAGATAAATTTCAATGAAGTAGGAAAATCTTTAGAAAAATATTTTGATATGTCAAATTATCCTACAGATCACCCACTATACTCTACTAAAAATAAAGCAAAAGTAGGATGCTTTAAAGATGAAATGGCAGGAAAAGAAATTAAGGAAATGATTCTTCTTTGTCTTAAAATGTATTATATGAAATCAAAAGACTCCAGTGACAGCATCAAGCGCGCAAAAGGCATATCTAAATCGATTGTTGTAAATATGAAACATAAGTTATATAAGAAGGCCTATAAAAATAAGAATGTAACGTTTGTCAACATGACCATCTTACAATCAAAGACACATGAGGTAAAAATTCATACATTTAGGAAGCGAGCACTTTCAGCGTGGGAGGATAAGAGGTATTGGATAGGACACAACAAATCTCTTCCACATGGACATCCTGACGCAAAGAAATCACCACCCAAAAGAATTAAACTCACACTACTACAATCAGGAGACGTGTAAATAGGTACATTCTCAAATCAGTATTTTGATGATGTTTTTTGCTGATATTCATTGTTGCTTTATGTATCGCTTTAGATTGCACTTTCTTGTGAATATATGCCTACAGTCAGTTCATTTCCACTATATCTATGAAAAGACTTTCCCACTTTGTCAACGCTTCTTCAAAACACTTTTTCATACATATCTTTTTATTTCAATAAAATTTTACAATACCTTTACTTTGTTTTCCGAAACACTAAAGCTATGAGTGATTTAGTATCCTTCACATGGATGCACTCATGTAAACTATTTGTAATTTTGAGAGAAATAGACGGGATAGTTTGTTTGATAACAGGATGGTAGAAAGTAGGCTTAAACATCTTTTCAACAATTCCATATGAAGCGTCTTTATCATGAATGAAATCACGTAAAATGTATTCTTTTTTCTCACCAACAGAAATAGGTGAAATTAGATCACTTTGAATGTAGAGATGTTGTTCATGTTTATCAAGTGTCATTGGTGTTCCTACACCAATCGTGTATGAAGTAGCATACTTATCTTGTAGCAATGAAAAACCAAAGAGTTTTTTTCAAACGTTTACTCAATTGACATTGAATGTGA
Source organism: Prostheceraeus crozeri (assembly GCA_907163375.1). Classification (NCBI taxonomy): domain Eukaryota; kingdom Metazoa; phylum Platyhelminthes; order Polycladida; family Euryleptidae; genus Prostheceraeus; species Prostheceraeus crozeri. The sequence continues at coordinate 55,146 of CAJQUW010007975.1, read as the reverse complement.
TCACCCAGCTTCAGAACAGCACTTTGATTTTCAATTGAAAGCGAAATGTGATGTGTCTTTGAATCATATTTACTCTTGAACACTTGCTTCAACTTATGTTGTATACATGGATTTATGACATGAATAAAGTTTTCAACTGTATTGTATAGACGCGGCATTGTATTGATACTAACTTTAGTTTCTTGATAAGATTGGTAAGTTTTCTTGATGCGATCACCATAGATGTCCACCCACCATTCATCATTAACTGAATCAGCTTTAGTGTGATATTCATGAGAATCATAAACCAAACCGCTTCCAATAATAGGCGATACATGTCTTACAAAATGACGCAATGTTGGAGAGAAATAAACTGTAAGTTTGTCATTATATTTCTGAATAACCAGCTTATCTTTCCGAGCCATGACTTTCTCTCCATACTTCTTACCCACAGTCTCATTCCATCGTTTTACTAACTCAATAAGTGACAAAGGCTTGACACCACGCTTTTTCAAAATGATGCGTTTTTCACATTCTACGACATCTTCATCAAGTATTTTAAATTTGTAAAAATTGTGTGATATTTGTTCATTCGGTTTGAATAAACTTTTGTAATATTTGCAAGAGCCATTGATGCAAGATGCAGACCGTGGCCAAAACCGAGTTGTGGATAGAATTCATTATCCAACCTCAATGTAAGACCTTTAGCCCTTCTACTGGGCACCCCGTGACAATTGTCACGGGTAGCACAACATAGCAGTGCAGTGACTTTTAATTTCTATGTATTGAGATGACTTTTGATGTCTCAACGCATGCGAACGTCTACTTGTGATGGTTGTAGAGCTATTTTGTTGAAAGCATGAGATGCAGTTGAGGGCCTTGGCTTACCACTCTTCCTTATCCATGGCTACCAACTTCGATTGTTTTCATCCATTCGTGTGTGCTATAGACAAATGATGTGTGTGCGCGTGAAATACAGCCCCCGCGTCCTATTGTGTGAATTCCGGCCAGCTATCGATCGAGGCAGGATGGCAGGAGGGTGGAATAGTAACGCAGACAGCCATTCATGCGACAATGGCCAGTGCTGCGCGTCCGATACGAGCTTCAAGTCCTCGGATTGAAGACTTTGTTGATGATTTTGTTTTTGAATCAGTCGTCGGCGAAAGTGATTCTGACGAAGAAAACATCTGACAGACATTCGACGACGAACAGCAAACTGATCTGTCAGATGTAGCGGATCAGTCAGAAGAAGAGGATCTCACAGCTCATGCATTGTCCTCGGGTGCTTTCACAGGTAGATTTGAAGGCAGGGACAAAACGACGTGGGATGCCTCTCCACTTCCACGAGGTACACCTAGTGGAAGGCAAAGAAGAGTTCCTCGTCATCAAACTATTCGTGAAGCCGAATGACCGAAGAGAGCAGTTTCCTTCACGTCTATTCCATTATCATTCTCATCATTCATTACTGATGATATAATTTGTGAAATTGTGGCAATGACTAACAAATACGCACGTCAATGGATTCATGACAATGAATCTGATTGGTATCAGAAACGATACCGTGATATTGACGATGACAAAATGAGGGCGTTCCTGGGCTGCTTGCTTTCGGCCGGAGTCTACAAATCTCATGGAGAAAGCTATAAGCAACTCTGGTCTAACGACCAGGGCTGTACTATTTTTGGCGCAACAATGAGTTTCAGGAGATTTCAGACTATTTTGAAGTTTCTACGTTTTGATGACAAAAATACTCGAGAGCAGAGACGTGCCTCAGATAAACTGGCTCCTTTCAGAGAAATCTGGACTATGTTTGTCACACGATGTCGAAACAACTTCACCATCGGATAGATGACCAACTGGTGAGTTTCCGTGGACGTTGTCCATTCAAAGTCTATATGCCATCTAAGCCAGACAGACAAGTATGGAATAAAAGTTTGGGTTATGTGTGATTCCGCCACTGCATACGCCATCAATTTGGAGATTTACATGGGGAAAACTGGTGAACACCCAGAGGTTGGACAAGCTGCCCGTGTAGTGAGATGCTTGTCTGTGCCATTGGAAGGAAGTGGAAGAAATATAACTGTTGATAATTTAACTTAATAATAAATAAAAACGTCGTATGAGTTATCTCAATCACTGCTTCAGAAGAACATAACCTTACTGGGTACACTGAGGTCGAAGAAACCGCAAATCCAACCAGAATTTCTGAAAGACGCTGGACGCCTGCCTTCCTTCACTTTGTTTGGCCATCGGCAGGATGCAACCCTCTGCAGCTATGTTCCGAAGAAGAACAAGGCTGTAATTCTTCTCTCAACGATGCACAAGACTGGAGATGTATCAGATCGACCTGACAAGAAACCAAGCATCATTCTCGATTTCAACAACACCAAAGAGGCCGTTGATACATTGGACATGTGAGTTCATTGGACACATGTGCCCGTCAAACGCGAAGGTGGCCCATGAGAGTCTTTTTCAATGTCACTGATATCGCTGCCTGGAACAGCTATGTGTGCTGGATTTCATGCAATCCAAACTGAAACAGCGGAAAGAGAAACAGCAGAAGAAGATGATTCATTATTGATCTGGGAACTGCTTTGATCAAGCCACACATGTCAAAAAGATGGAATCAAGACATACAGTTAACCATGAGGAACCGTATCAGGGCTTGTGGGTTGATCAACTTTGACTCACCAGCAAATGCCAATGCTCCATCTGATCCAGCTAGTCGCAGTTCTGACAGAGGTCGCTGTCACTTGTGCGAGATACGCAAGGTGTCGAGGACAAGGTGTTCTTCTTGTCATCAGTTTGTCTGCCCGCAGCATATTAGAAACATTTGTGATCAGTGTGTTTGATATTCATGAACATGTTTCCTCGCTTTGTGACAGTGCATGCATTTAGACTTTTGTTTGATTTCATTATGCATTGTTATGAGCTTCATTCAAGGATTTACGCTTGCGATAAACAATATATAGTGAGTAATTCTGCAAAAGTATGATATTCATCTGTCAATACTTATAATGGGAACCATGGACACAGAGACAAGTCGTGGCAAAACCGATTTATGACAGGATTGACAATTGTCACAGGGTGCCCAGGGGACGTAAGTTTATAGGGTGCTCAGTGGAAGGGTTAGTAAAAGAGTGAAAACGATAGAAATGTCTCCCATGCCATTCATAGATAGCAAACTCATAAACTTTCTGACCCCTATTTTTCATAATAGAAGCATTACCACTATTAAATGCCTTAATGATTTTATCTTCATCTGATCATTCATAATAATCTGATTCTAACTGATTCCATTCATAATTCCACTTTCCATCTGATATTAAATTGTATGGAAACTTGAATGTAATATTCATCGTCATTTCATCATGGGTGCGAGGAGTCAATACCATTTCTTCCAATTCATTCACATTCAGAATATTACTATCATTGCAAATGCTGGAAACACCTACTTCCCATTCACCTTCTAGAAGTAATGGACGATTTAATTCTACTCGATAGTCTGATGGTTTATTATTGGGAAATTTATTCATAGAAGCATTACTGGGTAAGTAAATTGGAAACGAATCCTTGTTTTCACTTTCCATATCATTCACATTGGAAACATGTATTTCTACTCTTTTGCATTAATTCTTTAATGCAACTTTAATTCAACCATTCGGAAATGGAGTGTGATACTTGTCACAGCATCCTTGTGAGAAGGAATCAGTGCACCAGCATCGTCAAAAATTGCAAGATCAATTTGTGGTATATAGTTTGATTTCAAGTTTGTATAATGCACTTTCTTAAAAGTATGCTCAGATAGAACACTGCAGCTTTTTGGTTGGTAGGGCATCATTGCTAGAAGTGGAGCTTCAACATTCTCTCCTGATATCTTTCCTCATTTTCAAGTCGTGAATTCATTAAGCATTCTTGGTGTCACTATCGAATAGTTCGTATATACGCTCTCTCTTCGAATATGCGTGTCCGTGTTACGTTGAGATCAATGATCATTGGGCTGAAGCGATGCAAATAATGGACAAACGAGCACACAAGATAATCTTCAGCAACTCGAGTGGACAATGCTACTGCTCTTCTGACAATATCGCCAAGCGTCGCATTTGTCTCAGTTATCGTCTGTTCAAGAATATCTGCAAAACTCCTCAACATATTCTGTTCAAGTTCGTGCCAATTACTTTACTCAGAACTTCTAAATTTTACAGTTACTTTTCTCGTCCTATTGTTCGATACAATTCATTTTTCCCTTTTATAATACGTTATGCTAACCGTTGATTTTCCTTTGTGTGTGAACAACTGAAATTGTAAAGCTTGATTTTCATTCCTTATCAAATAAAGCACTACTACTACTAACATCTCCAACACGTACATCTTCACCAATATTGGAATATATCTGAAAATAGTTAACACGACGCGATGACGACATGCTCGCGCTAGCTTTTGTTACAGTACCACTTTTAAAAGTATTTTGATCAAATCCCAAAATGTCCATTAGGTTATTATCCATAATCAGCTCAATATTTTTCCCACTTACACTAAGAGACGGAACACCTTCTTTTTCAGAAAAGGAAATATGCTGTTCATTAATCACTTCATTCAAATAATTTATAGCCAATTTCACTGAAGTGATAATGCGAGGTGTCAACACTCTTGTTTTATGTAAGATACCACCTAAAGGATCTATACACTTTCTGTATAAAGATACGAACCATTCTGTATCAAATTGATTTGAACTATTATGTCCCCGATAGCGCATATTAAATTTTCCATGAAGAGCTGCAGAACGATGTCGCAAGAACTGATGAAAATCTTCTGAACAAACCAATACTAGATCATCATCATTTAGTTTATTGATTACGATATTATTAGACAATTTGTTGTAAGTTAATGTTGCCACTTGTTCACCATCTACTCGAAGGAGATAATTAAATTTCTTCAATAATGCTTCAGGAGTCATGTTCGTCTTTCTTGCCTTAATCACAATCTTCTTCACCAACGTCTTTTCATTTTTCGGAATAAGATCCACATAATAGGCTTTCTCTTTATAAATTAAATTTTTGCAACCTCTTGGATAGAAATTAGCTTTATAATTATCCTAGCTTGTCAAGGCGCTAGCAAAGTAACCTAAATTATTTCTTAAACTCGGACTCAAAGCAACAATCCAATCTTTATCAACTGGATGACACATATAATCATATACACCATTGTGGGGACTAAACTCGACAATGTGTCTACATGCTTTATTCAGGAAATCAAATACGATTTTTTTACATGTTGAGAAATCTTTCTTCGGCCATTTGGGAATGTAAACTCGACATCCCTCTTCACACTGATAGGCATCTGTGCGTCTCATATTAATAGTCATCACTTCATGATCAAAAGCATAGACATAGTTACTGTGAACAACTTGGGTGACGCCTACTTCCCACTTTCCATTCAGCTGTTGTGTATTATCAATGGGAGTAGAAAAGATAGCAGCTCGATTGCCAACAAATCTATTTGTTGCCACATTGCTAAGCAAAACATGATAGAATGACATTTTCATTTCGGTTATCTATACATTACCAATTTGCATAACATCATGAAGACTTGGATTTTGGAATCTCTACAATATATTAAAGTTGATTGCGATTGAAACGTTCATTTCAAGACTTCTTGTGAAATACATCGAAAGGAATTACATTAACATGGCGACAATTTTTCAATCTTAGTGATATCATGAGGGATTTGGAATATTTTAAAACGTTGAAATTCATCTCCTTGGGTAATCAAGTTTGGCTTCAACATCACAGAAATGAAATTCAAATCTATCATTCTCATCTCTCCATCTATTTCTCATTTTGCAAATGCAATTGGGAAAAGTATGAAAAATGTGTACATCGCTCCATTATGTCATTCATTCGTCGCGAGTTCATCGCATTGCTACGCAAATCTTAATCAGACATCATCTTCAACACAATGTCACACTCTATCATGAAGACTTGGAAATTGGATTTCCTACAATATGTTGAGATTGATCATGAACGAGACGTATGTTTCAAAGAATATACTGGAAATGGAAGTAGAGTATTTGCTTTATCATATCGACATTTTCAGTCTCTAAATCATATTATGAAGGACTTGAAATACTTCTATATGAAAAAACATTCACGCATAGGAAATCGCATATAGTTGCGACTCAACAAACAGCGAATTCAAATCTATCATTCACAACTTTCTATCTACTTCACATTTCATTAAGGCAGTTGGGAAAAGTATAAAAGGAAGATGCATCGCTCTATTTACTCATTTCTTCATCATGAAACGTCATCGCTACACCATCGTCAACATTCTCCGACACATCATACTCTATACCAAAATCGATCTCGCAACATTACATCAACAAATTCCAAACAGCAAGTATTAGCCGGGTCGGCCGGAAACGTTAGTGGTGAAGATGAGCAATTTACGGAATCTTCAACTCTTCCCAAATGGAACTGTACAGATTCTCGGCGCCCTTTCTCATTCATCAGCGCGGTAATGCGCTTAGAGCTGCAGAAACTACTACAACTGATATGGAAGAGGGAGAAGTGTATGATGTCGAATCTGACTGTGGACAATATGGTGATCTCTACTCAATTGAGTGAAGATGTATCGTTTTTAAAGATTCATACCAGCAGTTTTAATTTGTGCTATGAGCCCGAACTTTTTCCTGCGACTCTCATTAGCTGCTGGTTACCTGTACATGTTGCAATCTTTCATAATAGTAAAGTTATCATCACTGGACTGAAATCTGAAATGCAAGCAGATACGATCCTAGACTATCTAATCGAGTATGTACATACCCAAAGGATTGTAAAATAAAAACAATTTTTATTCCAACACGATGTTTTTTATTCCAAATCATCATAGAACATACAAATCATCTTTTCATTAGAAGATGAATTACATGAAAACTTTTGAATAACAGATTTAAATTGGTGAACATGTAAACGTTTTAAAATGAAGTACAATACGAAAGCACCACAGGTTGATGAAAGTGGATGTTGCAGTATGCGCTCATTTCGTTGATATTGACGAGTATGTTTTCTCAACCACTGCTGTGTTGCTATACATGTATTCGGAGGTTGAGCAAGAGAGTCAAATAGTTCACCACGTCTGCCTTTTCCAATAAAGATAGCTTTCCAATGCTCACCTTCTAAATTCTGTGAATGAGTGTTCAATACGATAAAGATGGGATACTGTTTTACTGTAGTCGGTAAGGTTTCTAGCGAATAGACATTATCAAAAGCTTTTAGTCTTTATATCGTCAGCATTCAACCAACTCATAAGCGATTATAGTGAAGAATCACGTCACGATACTTAGTTATTTCAATACTTGAATCAAAGACTGCATAAATTAATACATTGATCGTCTCAGTTAACGTTGTTTTGAACTCCAGATCCAAGCGAATATTATGAGGAACGTTTGCTTGACGATAAGGTGCACTAATATCGCTGTCGGCAGTCAAATCAAATGCATAAACAGTATATCCATTTTTAAACTCTTTCATTGTGAGTCCGTTGGTATTGTCTGTGTTGTAAAAGCCAAAGACATTCATATAATCAACATAACTACGAAGAAATTGATAAGAAGTAAAATCTGGTTTATAGGGTGGACCAGGATGACTAACACCATTACCACGCAAAGCAATTTCACTTAAATTGTTGTGTTTGAAGTTGAAAAGATTCTTCTTGACATTACCATTGAATGCATCATTTTCAACCATTGCTACCATGAGGAGCTTTGGCGCTTCCGATGGAAAAAGACCATCTTTCATAAAACTCTTTTGATCTTTAGGAATAGTAAATGTGAGAAGCTTTGTATGTTGAATGGGATAAATGGCATTGTTGAGGTTAAGACCCTCAGCATGTCCACTAATTACACTTGGATTAGCCACCACTCGACGAATGTATACTGTAATATCTTCCATATGATTTTTAAATTTCACAACTGAAGCAAATGCATTCAACAAAAATTCAGGCGTATTCAATGTAAGTTTGAGTCGCATACTGGTATTGCAGAGTAAAAATTTTTTTATTGTCTGAAGAAGTCTAAATTAAGTGGACCCTATAGCTGACATACTTTACTATCTTTAATCAAAGCAAACCAACTTAAAGCGACAATTGATAAACTTTCATCTATAATGATTGATAATTGATACAGCAATGATCACCAACATTGGTTTAGCTGAGCCCATAATGATCTATGATGTAGATTACCGGTTAGTTTTTCAAAAAACTAGGCTTTTTACACTTAACATCCGGAGTCGGAGTCCTATCAACCCCCGTAGTCGGAGTCGGAGTCCTATCAAAATGATAGGACTCTGCATCCCTGCTTTACATTAAACAACTCAATATCATATCTCTCAAAAAATCTTCGCACATGCTGATTTTCGAATTCTTCTCCTTGATCACTCGGAATTTTCTTTGGAATACGACCCTCTCGGAAAATTTCCTGGAATGCCTTTGCTACTCGTTTACCTTCTTTAGTTTTTAAAGGTTGAGCCCACGCATAACGCGAGAAAATATCAATGACGGTTAAAATAAAATTATTGCCCGAGTTATGTTTTGAAATAGAGGCAACGTCACACAAATCTGCATGCCACTATTCATCAATGTCATGAGCAATATAATGACGGGTCCGGTACTTCTTTTTCGCTTGTTTGTGGAGTGGATATGTAGATTGACCCTTAAATCATTGTTTAATTTGTGAGTGTGGAAGACCACTCGCTTTTGACAATTTCTTTATAGATACAAATCCTGCCGGATGTTTTACATCATAATATATTGACTTTAAAAGTTCATCCGATGACGACTGACTCTTTCTCCTTCTTCTCATATTTTTGCTTTCCTACCGTTTTGCATTTACAACAACCACAGGATTTATGGGATTTACGTTTACATTGCTTAGGAGTCCCCTTGTGAGAGCTGGCACAGCAAGTACAAGTTACAGTTACATTTACTTCCGGCGGCTCATTACATGGTAAGCAACACATCTGCTTCATATTAATAGTATGAGAACATGTATTTATTTGGAGGAGTTCTTCAACGTCGTTCTCTTCCCCTTGTTTGCTTGATTGGTGTGGGAGGGGATTTGGAAGGTGATCTCTTAAACCAATTCCTTGGCAGTTTAATTTTACTCTTAACCGGTGAAGTAGATGAAATAGCATCAACTGCTGAAATAGAATCAAGTTCTTTCAATGTTTCATTATTCAAAACAAATTTTGGAACATTGTGCTTTTTCAATAGTTTAAGAAAGTAAAACCAACCAGATGGGACATAGCCTTGAAGGCGCTTTCTGCGTGTTGCATACTGAATCAAGTCTTCATAACGTGAAGCGTTAATAATTTCATTTTCATCTGAAATGATTTCACTTCTATCATTCACAGTGAGATATGGTTCAATGCTGTTGAAAAGTGACATTGCATGTGCGCGAGATGCTAAAGGTGTAGCATTCGAAACAGAGTCACGCATCTTATTCTTCAAATTTTTTAATTCTCCGACAGTTTCCGATTGTAATAATACAGCACGATGTGGATCTTTGGTATGCGCATTTTGCTGATAATTTTATTTATTCTTATGAACTTGATTTGCGAGAGGTTGTCTTACTTGTCGCATAGCAGTCAATTGCATATATTCATCTTGAGGAATAACAACCATGCGAGAACAAGAACTCATAGTTTGTAGATAATCATAGGCTTTTTTAAAATATCACTTCGAAATCCATATTTTTCCGGACACTCTTGTGTAAAATCAATAAATAAGTAACCGTGTGGTTTTTCAGTTGCTGCTTGAAACATTTCAATTAAGGCTTTTGAACCACTTGGCGCAACTTGTCGCGCTAAAATTTCAAATTGACTTCTATCTCGTGGATTCTTAAAAATAGCGTAATAGTGTGTATTCAGGTTTCGTGTGCGGGCTTCTTTGCTATCAGGAAACAAATTTTGCGTGATATAGATTATAAAGCACCTTTTGTGATGTGTGCGCGAGTGAACATATCTGTAACATCTTTAGAATTGTTGCTTTCTTTTAATAGATCATCCAATACAACGACATCATTGGACTGAATCGTATCCACTGGAATAATTCATTTCGAATAAAGTTACAACGTTGCAATTCCTGAAAGAGTGACGGTTGATAAATGCCATAACACCAAATCACTCGATTGATAGGTTCCCTAAACAATTCTTTTCTTTTGTCTAACAAATTCAGAGTGAGAACAGTTTTACCTGCATGGGATGGACCTGATACAGTCAGAACTTTATCACAGTGAAGTCTGAAATCCATTTTAATACTTTGGCATTCAATATTTGCATAATTAACGCTTGGGTTTAAAGATCCTACCCAATAGGTCACCTACTACAGGAGCTAACAGCAGAAGTAACACTGAAAGGAAACCGCCCTTTTATGTTAGAGTTTCCTCTTTCTTTGAAGGGTAACTTTAGGATTGGAGATGAATCGCAATTTTGCAGTACGTCGCTCAAGTAACTTTCGTTGTTGTGGTGGTAATTTCTTTGTCCTCAAACTTCTCACATGAGAAACAATTTCTCGAATAAATTTATCATCAGCAGGTCGTATAGCATTATATCGCTGATTTCCTTTCATTCGTCGGAGAGCTTGAATGGCCTCAGAAAATTTTCAAGACTTTCGACTTTTGCGTTTCGCCATTTTCTCTTAACCATTGGTGCAACTTGATTTTTCCACATTTGCATAGGTGCTAACTTTTATGACAGAAGTGACACTCAAAATCAGCTAGATCACAGTGGCTACATTGACAAAGTTGAATACAGTATCGTATGAAACAGCGCTGGCAGAAAGTGTGCTTACATCTCTTAAAGATGCGTTTTTCACTTCCATCCTTTCGCTTACATACATCGCACATATTTTCACTCTTGCTGACAACTTCTAAAGCTAGTTTTTTCGAAGACATAAACTTGCTAGCCTTTTCTAAATAATAGACATATGTGCAGAAGGAATATACTTCGAGAGTAAGCAGATACAACTCGAAAACCAATTGTGCTACGATCATGTACCATTGCATCTTTAAGTTTCTTTTATACAAACTTGAATGTGAATATGTGAAATCGCTTTAATCACTAGACTGCTACCATGATGGTTAAATGCATCAAGACGTCGAGCAATTTTTCAAATATGTCTGTCAAAAAATTCTTCAGGATTATTTACAACTTCCATCGAATAAGAAGCAAAGTGGAAGAAACGATCTTCTACCTCTTCTTTCCCAAAATGGCTGAAATGAATTTTTGCAACAAATGTCGCCATTACAAATCTATTAGAAAACGTATCCATGAACTTCAAAAATAGAGTGCTAGTATCACCAATAACTGATTTGATGCTGATCTCATCTTTATGAAAAGTTATCACATAATCTTGAATAGCTCCCTTTAAGCTTTGTCTATGAAAACTTAATGTTCCACAATCATTTGAGAGACATTGTCATCCTTTATCTATCCCACCCGTTGCATGGAAATAACAAATCTTTTCATAAAGCATTTATTGAACGATTTTAACAAACATGCATTACAAATTTTGGGTTTGAAACAGATAAGATAGATACAGTTGGTAGCTAACATATAAAGAGCAATGATGACCTAACATTACTTTAGCTGTGTTGAGATAGGAGGGAAAAAGCATTGATTATGAATGCAGCGACTACAACGAGCATTTAAAATGGGAACACTTAATTCCTTAAAACGTTTAGTGACTTCATGATAGTGTTGATTAACTCTGCTATCCCAAGGTGGAAGTAGAATATCATTGATGATTAAATTAGGAAATAGTTTCTTCTCCTTAGTAGGATCATTGGAAAGGACAAGCACAATATTGAAAGCTGCTAACAATCTTTTAGAGTCTATAAGAAGAGCACTTTCATTAGAAAAGCCATACTCTTGCAAGTATTGCTAATTAAGTCCATGGATGTGTTTTCTCGCCCATCTATCAGCGTTGGGATCACAGTTGGCATGTTGATGGTAGTCACTAGATATTTGATACGACCAAATGTCCATAGCAACAGCACTGAGCTCCTGTACAGGTTCACCCTCACAATTCATAAAAATGATGATAGATGACGAAAAAGGAAATTGCATATTTTTTCTCATCTGATAAAGAGTCCTACAACATATTACAAAATGATGAAGTACATCGATGCTGTTTACGACAAAATACACGTTTACGACACTCGAAGCACATAAGCTAATTGTCATAAGGTAGAGATAGGTAAGGACTAGTGATTCTCCTTCTTTGGCTTGCGTTTACCGGCAGCATTCTTCCCTGACTTGCGCTTTGTAGCGCTCTCGTTGAGGATTTGATCAATAATGTCATGAACGTCTGGTTGCTTTGGTATATATAGGATGGAATGAGCATGCATCGATATAGAGGCTAATTTGTTATTCTGGTGATAGCCATAATATATTCCATTGATAGTAAAACCAATATTCCAAGTGCCTTCTGCAAGGTCTTCACATCTGATGGGTGTCACTTCATCTCCTTCCTTTTCATAGTATGAGCACCAATGCGATAGTGGTAAAGAAAGCTTTGTACCATCCCGTCAGTGGTCGAAGAAACTCTTTCTTTCCGATTGACTTGAAAATAACCATGCCGATGTAAAATTTCACGAGGACTTCGAATCTGGCCTCCGTTTTTTCATCCGATGCTTTGTTTGGCCGCTAGAGACATTTTCTTCCTCCAAAACACCGTTTTCATGAAAAAATCCTAAGAGTGGTATGCTGTGCTCTTTGTTAACTCTAACAATCTATCAAGATGACTCTGTTAATTCAATTTCTTATGCACTGCTGACTGTTAGTTAACATATTGTTAAATGGCAATGTTAGTTAATTAACAATCAGATTTGACGATCTGTTAGCGGGTGATATGCTGTGCTGCCTGTTAATTTGATCAACTGTTAGAAAGTGGATGGAATATCATAGAAAAGATAATCGATGTCATTCGTTGATTAGCTCCTAAACGAAGAGATATTTTGCATGCTTGTCAGTCGTCTAATAGCACTGAGTGAGCATGGATGAAGAAGTTGATGACATCTTGCTTCTGGAGGATGCGGTTGCACATCGAACATATCCAACAACCATCGATCCATTGGAAAAATTCACAGATGAAGAATTTCTGCGGCGCTATCGCTTAGCCAAATCTGTCGTGTGTGAGCTTGAAAACTTCCTTGATCTCAGCAGTGATAACCGACGAATCGACGTATCTACAAGATTGCAACTTTGTATTGCTTTGGGCTTCTATGCATCTGGCAATCTTCAAATGAGTGATGCTGATCTAGCAGGTGTCCACCAAACCACCGTGTGTCGTATTATTTCCAAAGTGTCAGTGGCCATTGCTCGACTTCGCCGTGACATAATTTTCATGCCGGACAGCTCTGGTATCAAAGTGTATAAAGATCAATTTCTGAATGTAGCAGGCATGCCATCCGGCTGTTGATGGGACTCATGTACTAATTATTTCACCTGGAGGGAATGAAGCCGAGATCTTCAGAAGCAGAAAAGGGTGTTTTCCATAAATGTTCAGTGTGTTTGTGATCCTATTGGAGCATTCACAGACATTGTTTGCAGATGGCCAGGTAGCACCCACAATTCGACAATTTTGTCGAACAGCAGATTGTGTTACAAGATGGAACAGCAACTTTTGAATGGATTTTTGTTGGGGGATAATGGCTACGCATGTAAGTGATATCTTCTCACTCCAATATTGAATCCTGTCGCACCAGCCGAAAGGCGTTTTAATGCAGCACACATACGTACTCGAAGCATTATCGAGCTCTCGTTTGGTCAATGGAAGCAACGGTTTCGATGCTTGAAATACATGCGCCTGAACTTGAAAAATGCACTGAACGCGATAGTTGCAACAGCTTGTCTTCACAACATCGCTAGAAAGAGATCAATCCCGCTTCCGCAGATCGAGGGTGAAGAGGATGTGGCTCCATCAGAACAGAGTGAAACTGAAATTCTATCCCCTATTTCCGAAAATGTGGGTGGCAATGCTACGCGTCAACAAATTACTAGTTTGTACTTCAATTATTAGGACCTAGTTATCTTGCTAAGCAATGTAGGCTAGGTCTCCGTAATGCACGCTCTCATAGAAACAAGTGTTCACCCACTTTTGTGGAATATTTCGCTGGCATTTTGTTGATTTATCTGTTTGGCTACACACAAGTATGAGAACTTTGTTCAAGGAAATGCACACTGGGACCTGCGAGTTGTTACCATACATGCAAACCATGCGGATTACAATATCTAAATGTGCATGAAGCATAATCTTCCCTCTAAGCTTATTTCAAAATCATCCACAGGCTCCACTGTCTTAAAAACAATAGAAAAAAGACAAAGCAACTGAAATAGGATGAATGTTTTATTAAACTTGACAGATTGCTTCCAAGAGGCAAAACAACAAAAATAATTATGTTTGTCTAGTCACCGGTGTTCAATTAGTAGTTCAATTTAGTTCATGTTGCTCCACAAAAGCTTGACCTGCTCCACTGTCCGGTTCTTCAATGGAAACTCATTGTTCAGTTTCCGAACTATCTCCAACCAAGCGTTGTGCTTTTCTTGAAGGGTAACTTTGTCGGACTTTTTGTTTTCGACCAGTGACTTGTATTTGGCCACAAATTCTATCACGACAGTCTTCTCTTCAGCACTGAAGTTTTCGGCACGCTGTCTTTTCTCTTTCTTCGTCGCATCCATATTGTCAATATCATCGAGTTTGTCTGAGCTGAATTGCATCCATGAATATACTGAGATGCTTCTGGAAAGCTATGAATTGCTATGGATACACTCTAACCGACTGTGAAAATCGATTGTTAGCTGACAATGAGGCAAAGCATAGGAATCAATCTTAATCAACTCATGGTTTTAACAAGGTGTTTAGTAACAGCTTGTTAACTTTGACAAGCTGTTAAAGCACAGCATACCACCCTAAGTGTCAGAAATCATAAAAATCGTCGAGTAGTCTCAACTCTTGCTATAAACCATCTAGTCGGGTGTAAAATGTCATGAAGAGTCCGAATCTGCCCTCCGTTTTCGCATCTCATCCGATGCTTAGTTTAGCCGCTAGAGCCCAAAAGAGACCAAATTCTAACTCTCGTTTTTTCAGAGATGTTCAAAAATCTGAACTTCACTCTCAAGCCTAAACGAAGGAAGATATGACCAAACAGTGGTTTCCAATGAATTTTTCTCTGTCTTAGCTTTCAAACGAGCTATTGCACGACTATCTACGATCACTGCATCCATCTGAGCTAGCGATACCTAGGGGATGGACGTCAGCATTTTTCTCTCAAAATCCATTGGAGACAATGTTCCTAGACCTAAAATTGGCCAAAAGCCCAAATCTGCGGTCCATTTTAACGTACGAGGCGTCCTTTAGCCGCTACAGATCAAAAACCGCCAAGACCCACCCGGACGGCCGACCCAGACAACAACTCATTCACGCTCACGAGGGGGGGCACTGTGCGCAAGTGGGAGGATTCCTTACTACTTATCTCCATATCAATTTGCAATTTAGTACTTACAAAAAACGCCATACCGTCGCGTGATCATGTCGCACCAACGGTCAAGTGATATCAGTTCCTATCGCATAGATTTTGAATTACAAAAGTGTTGCATCCCCAGAAGGCATGGTAGATTCAACCACACGTCAGCATATTATCATAAGCAGTGACATATCACAAGTAATGCACTGTCTTTTAAATTCAAACATAGTTAGTAGTATAGCAACATCTAAGATATAAGAAGTGCTATGTTAAGAGGAACACTAGGTCATAGTCTGTCAATCAGGCAAGATATCAACACACAACTTGTTAGATATCTCTACAATATAACACATCGCCCCTCCCAAAAATAAAAGATTAAACCCATTAATTGAAACCATAACGTTCCGTTTCCCTCCGATTCCTTTTAGGATACCTTGCACTTAGTCTGTCACCGGGACGATACTCGTTGTCTGCAGATCTCGATTCTATACTCGTATTGTCAGTGTCATTAATGGAATGTCCAATCATGCAGCGTTTTAAGTGATGGTAATTTCTCTCGATTATTTTTAAAGTTTTACAATGTCTTAATACAAAACACCATTTACCGCGTTGTCCTATTATTTCATATGGGCCGTCATACCTTGCTGTATTTATTCCGCGGACTCGAGGAAGGATTTTTGCCATAACTTTATCTCCGATATGGTAGCATCGTACATTATCCGTTTTTTGCTTCATCCGCATTTGAGAGTCTCTGATCTTTTGATGAATGCTATTCAAATGATTCTGCATGGAAATTATGTGTTCGCATGAGGTATAATTCCTGCTTTTTGCCTGAATTTTATCACATAAAGGGGTCGTCATTTTTCTTCCAAATACCACTTCATAAGATGTAAACTTCAGAAGGCTATGTTCAGTGCACCTTAGCGCCATTTCTACAGTTGGAAGTACCTCAGTCCAATTTTTCTTCTTTGAGGTGGACGTAGAAAACAGCATATCTTTTACAGTCCAAAATAGTCGCTCAATCAAAGAGTTTCCCTGGGGATAATATGGTGATGATTTTGTTCTTTTGATTCCAAAAATTTCGCAAAGTTCAAATATAATTTTATTTTGAAATGAAGTTCCCCTGTCTGAATGAATCGTATCAGGTACTCCAAAAACTGTGATCTAATTCTTATAAAGAGCGTCAGCTACTTCAATAGCCGTACCTTCTTTCAGCGGTATCAAAGTCACGTATCTTGAAAAGTTGTCTATGATTCCCAAAATATACCTTTCACCACGCCGACCACTTGGCAATGGTCCACTTAAATCTATGGAAATCTTTTGAAAAGGATAACTTGCTTGTAATGATTCTACGCTATGCTTTTTGATTGGGGCACTCTTTCTGACCAGGCAACTTCTACAGTTTCCGATTATGATTTTAACATCCAATTCCATTTCAAACCAATAATGCTTATCTCTAAGTAGCTTCAATGTCTTGTTCGCACCAATATGAGCAAAGCTTTCGTGGGTTGATTTTTTGAGTTTTTTTCTGGTATTTTCTGGAATTATCAATCTGTAGTTATCATTTCCATCGAGAAGATATAACAAACCACCACGGAATCGTAATTGTGACCGCTTCTTCCACAGGGTAATCGCCTCCACTCTACAACTTTGCAGCTCCATTGGTTCTCTTTCATCAATCCGTTTACTTCCTCCAAGTTTTTATCACTACATTGATTTAGATTCTCTTCTAGTAGAACGATAGTTTTACAGAATGATTCATCACTGTTTATATGTGCAATGTGTCTCACTTTAGGTTTGTCTTTTGGGTCCGCATGTTTAAGTTCACATTGTTGACATTGTGGTAAACGCGACATAACATCAGCGTTGACATGATCAGCCCCACGTCGATATTGTACCTCCATATCGAAAATGTCCAGCTCTTGTCTCCAACGACAGTATTGACTCGTATTAGGATTTTTCCAATTCAACATCCAAGTCAAAGCTCTGTGGTCCGTCCTCACAATAAATGTTCGTCCGAGAGTTTTTAAAATGATATACGAAATTGTGTACTGCTAATAATTCTTTCCTTGTAATGCAATATTGTCTCTGCGTTTGAGTAAATTTTTTGGACGCATAGGCAATAACTTTTTCTTTTCCATTTTGAATTTGCGATAGAACAGCTCCCATGCACTCATGCGAAGCGTCAGTATCAAGAACAAATTTATCACTTTTCGTTGGATATGCCAAAACGGGTGCTATTGTCATAGCAGTTTTCAATTGAATGAATGACTCGTTACACTTATCATTCCAATCGATTGAAATTTTCCTTTTGCTTTTGTTGTTCCAAATTTGTTTACACAAACTTTCCAGGGGTGCCACCAACTGACCGTAATTTTTAATGAACTGTCCATAGTACCCGCACAATCCTAGCCAAGATCGCAATTCTTCTGCTGTCGAAGGTTTTTTGAAATTCAAAATTTTCTCAATTTTCTTTTCATCTGTCTTTGTACCATTCCTTCCAATAGTATAACCCAAATATGAAACCTCTGTCTTAAGAAATTCGCATTTTTCTGGAGATAATTTCAACCCTGCTGAACGTACCCTTTGAAAAATTGTTCGTAATCGTTGCACTTGTTCTTCTAAAGTTTTCGAGAATACTAAAATGTCATCCAGATATATTAGACACTGATGCCAATTCTCCTTATCGAATGCTTTGTGCATTAATTTTTGAAATGTACTTGGGGAAGTGGAAAGTCCCATCGGCATCCGAACAAATTCCCAATGATTTGTTTTCGTGCTGAAAGCCGTCTTCTGAATATCACTTTCGAGCATTGGCACGTTATAATATCCAGAGGAGAGGTCAAGAGTAGTGAAATATGCTGATCCATGAAGCGTATCTAATAAGTGTCTTGTCTCTGGTATAGGAAATATTGGTCTTTTAGTTATTGCGTTTAATTTCCGGTAATCTACTGTAAGTCTGATATCGCCATTCTTTTTTGGTACTACTACCAACGGTGCATTCCATGGAGATTCGCTTTCCCGTATTATGCCTTTATTCTGTAAGTCATGCATCATTTCTTCAACTTTATCTTCTAACGGAATAGGAACACGCCTGTAAGCACATGCAATAGGTTTTTCATGTCCGGTATCAATTTCATGTTTCACCATATCAGTTAATCCAATATCATGCTTGCTCACACTGAAAATATCCACAAATTCTTTTAAAAGAGGAATTAGCAGTTTTTTTTTCTTTTTCACCAATTTCGTCTATTTGTTTTTTAAATTTCAATTCTAAAATTTTCCAACGTTTATCTGCATTTATCTCACTCATTTGGTTAACACACTTTCCATCACGTGAGCTGTTTTTCTGACTCGATGTAACTCCATTGAAACTTCCTAACTTCATACCCTTATGCAATTTTACACCATCCTCAAAAGTCCATATTCGCACAGGGACATGTTTCCTGTTGTCAATTTTAACCATTCCTGTAGCTGTTATCCAATTTCTCTCACCCAAATCAGCCACATTTGGTTCATAGAGACCCTCTAGTCCCTCATTTAGATCAACATAACCACGTATCATATATTCTCCAGCTTCATGTAGTGTCACTGTATCGAAACATTTAACATCAAAGCCTAAATTTTGAACATCATCACTTATGTCACGAGTCTTTTGTAAAATCAAATCTTCTGCCTGATCCCGACTCTCAGAGCAGGCTACGCTTAGTTTTCCGACTTCAAACCACTGCGACTCACACTCCGACTTTTCAGTTGTTGTATCAACGGTACCTCGACATTGTTTACCCAAGCACAATTCTCAGGAGGATCTACTGCCATTTTCAGCTTTTTCATGGCTTGAAATCCCAAAATCAGATTTCGATATATTTTGTCAACAATCCAGAACTTACAGTACCTCTCTTGATCTCGTATTTGAACGTTCAGCTTAACCCAACCGGCGGTATGCATTCGTGAATCATTCGCACATTTGATAAATTTATTTATCAAATTATTATTATTTATTATGAACAATATTGAATCGTGCCCCTCGCATTTACCCTCGATCAATGGCTTATTTTTCGACTTCTTTGATTTTTTCTTAATTGTCTTGGTTACATCTGGATGAAGTGCTCGAACCGTTTTCCACTTTTTATTCCCTTGAATGTACTCGTACAAATCATTAATGTTATCTGGATAGACCTTTTCGCTTTGATTTCTTCTCGTCTTGACTTCAGCTTCACCTTTTGAGATATTGTCGTCATACATAGTCATTGCATGGATCTCCGCGATTACATCCACTTCCTTAATACTGCATTCACATTCCGTTTGTGATTCGGAAGTGTCATCTGATACATCAGCTGAGTCCCATTCGGTATCTTGCACTTGTATCTTCCGAAAACGTCGGGGTCTGGTTGAATTTTGTAACCTGCAATTCGATGAATTATGTCCGAATCGTTCACAATGTTTACACTTATTGTTTTCACAGAATCGAGCCACATGCCCTTGATTTCCGCACATCCAACAAATTATTTCTTGTCGTTGAGGTCTTGTTCTGGACCTATTGAATTGTATGTCCTTGTGTTTACTTTGCATCACTTTGTTGGCATCATCTCTTTGCCAAGCGTCATAATTTTGCCGCGTAATATCGGCATAAGATCGTCTCGGAGTAACACTTGCATTTTGTAAAATTGTCACGATGTAACTAAGCTGCTTCTGTACCATAGTCAATTGGTTTTACAATTTTTCAATTGCAGCATTTTGCACACTTTCCTCCAATTCAGCTTTTCTCACATACGTCGATGCATTTGTTTTCTTCTCTTTCTTCACGAGATTGTATGCCTGGTCAAGAGGATCAACTTTCACTCTGTTTAGGGCCAGTTTCAGTTCTTCATTTCTCAATCCTTTGGTGAACGCATCAATAAGGTGTTTCTCTCTTTGCTCTGAGCTCATACTCTTTAAAAGTTTAAACCCTTCGATTCTCACTTCCGACAAGAATTCTCGTAAGTGCTGATCACTCTACTGCTTACATGCAAATAATTTCACCAGCGGAGTCAACTCAGATTCTTTGGGTAGGAATAGTTCCATCAATTTGGTTTTGATCCGCTCGAAATTGTTTTCATTGTCCTTGAATTCGAGTTGCCCACATAATTCGAAGCGCATTTCATCCGACAATGTATTGAAGAGAACAATGATTTTAGTCTCGTTCTTCGTAATTCCAGATATCTTGAAATATTGTTTTAATTTTTCCAAATGTGATTTTATGTCATAATTTTTGTCACATTGGTGAGGAACAGTAATCGAGTCTTTGTGGAATAACTTTTGCAGTAAGTTTTCCAATAGCTGATCCTGCTCGCGACGCCAAGTGTTGCATCCCCAGAAGGCATGGTAGATTCAACCACACGTCAGCATATTATCATAAGCAGTGACATATCACAAGTAATGCACTGTCTTTTAAATTCAAACATAGTTAGTAGTATAGCAACATCTAAGATATAAGAAGTACTATGTCAAGAGGAACACTAGGTCATAGACTGTCAATCAGGCAAGATATCAACACACAACTTGTTAGATATCTCTACAACATAACAAAAAATAATTGTTTTGTTGACATAATCCAGGTATGCATTTGTGCTAAGGAACATACAAATCCTATGTAGATATAAATTGAGTTTTTTGTCAAACATTTCCGTTCACGTTAATTGAGCATAATCAACCAAGTAGCCTATTTTGCACACCCTAATCATGTTGTCCCAAAAAATCTGAATATTATTGCATTCAAATTCCTTAGTTTTAAGAAAAGGAATTGATGTGCCCTTTTCTGGGAATGGATGTCTAGTCAATATTCCTAAAAAAAGGCCTGGCTCGAGCAGCTTACAGTTTAAGAACTCTTTCCCTGGGGAAATCTTCTGACATAATTCACGGACGACATGTGCTTGTTGCATTACGCTAGGTAAGAGGATGAAGACAATCTTTCAGTGGAACTGGATCACAATGTCGCTTGGTCTTCTACAAAAGGATTATCCTTCAGCAGCACCAAAACCAAACTGCTAAACTTTCAAATGAAGAGCTCACTCTCATTTCCTTACTTGAAAGATCCACTGTCCACATCCTACATTCATCTTGCCACTTCGATTAAACTCCTAGGACTCACTGTTGACAGCGATATGACATGGCGTGCATATACTCATGAAGTCCTGTCTACACACTGTATGCTCTGAGGTAAGTAAGGTGTCACTCAAGAATGTGATGTGAAATGCGTATTGCACATAAGTACGGTCGATCACAAGATACAGGTATCCAATGTGGTATCCTCGCATTGTGCAACATCAAGAAACACCGATTCATTCAACTCACTAAATTTGAGGACCGATTGTACCGGATGTTTGATCTACCAGGTACTCGTGTCGACTTTGAGGCAGCAGTCGCAAAGTGGTGCCAAAGACCAGCCGTTTCGGCTGCTTTTTTATCAAATAAGCATGACTTCCGTTTTTATTTCAATGCATGCTTTTCCGTCAGACGTGTACACGTATTTCCTAACGTGATGTAATGCCATGTCCAAATTTCTCCGATGTGCAATATACATGTAGCTGTTACATAATCACCGAAGCCTTTAGCCTTTTTATCTTTTATTTATTTTATTATATGCAATCTGTAATGTTTCTCTATCTCGAGACCGAAGCTTATACTTAATCAATGACGCAGTGCCGTGGAAGACCGCAACGTCTATCTTTAATACCCACAGGACAAATTGCCACTGTATTAATAGTGCCCATAAATGGTAGAATGGGTCTTCAAAACACTGATGTACATCAAAGCGAGCACTACAATATTGCGCAATATTCATCTGGAAATTTATGCCAATAATTGGAAGTTGATTCCCTTTTATAGGGTGGTGATGAGCATAACCTACATTGCGAAGCAGTATAATGGAGGTGAAGTGGATGATACAGGGCTCAAGTGTTGGCCCACTTGCAATGTACAATTGCACATGTGCTTCATGATTTATACTGGAGTTCTTAGTGTGTTGAGGAGCTGACCCCTAACATGGACCTGAAGCCTCGAAATCTGATCAAGATCTTCAGTCTCATCAATAAATACAGCCTAAGGCTCTAGGCCTGATCGCACCGACAGTCATACTAATTGTCAAACTCAATGGTTTCCACTTAGACCAACTATTGCTAAGACCAAAATGTTTCATCTCCAAATTCTCTGTCGAGGGAAAATACAGACTATTTTCGATTATGGGGAAAACTGAGCATCTTTTCCAGATTTTAAGATGAGATAACATGATCGAACAAATTTAATGCCACACTCTATATGTGGCTCATTATTAAGTAGTCTTGAAATATTTGATACACTACAAGTAGTATGGAAATAGTTGGAAATTGACAAAATTCTGTTTCAATGCAATTCGGGATATCGCGATGCCTTTATCCCCTTTATCTTCACTGAGTGTTCGGCCGAATTACCAGATAACAAAAGTGTTGGCTGATTTATAGAGATAACGGAATTTATTGAAAATTTCAGTCACGTGGATGATCTATTCAAGTCTCACGTTGCCAGAAATGCATCGCCGCAATACCCCTTGTAACATGTAAATAGAGGCAACGCTACTGAATTGCTGTATACGGATGTCATCATCATCCCGCTGGTAGTTATCCGAATGCCATTATGGGCAAGGCTCGAAGTCGAGCGAAATGCAAATTTCTGGAAAGTTAGCAGGAAGAAAAATGGGCACCAGGACCACAGATATCCTCATAATTGATGTCTTCGTAAGTATGTCGACCTCAACTAGGTGCATGTCTGATACTTGCATGCATAATCAGATAATATGTAGGACGACTACATTCGCATTTGTAAGCTCGCAACCAAAGATATTTGATTTTAGCATTCTATTCATTAGGCTTTGTTTGGTTTGTATGTTCTTAAAAAATCTTTGAAAATCCTAATTTGATCCTCAATATCATTCAAATATTGAAAATTAGAATATGTTGGCATGCCGAATATTACACTAGCTTCACTTTTCTTGACAGACACATAAACCTTTACAACGCATTTACCTTGTTGACGTTTCGCTGCAATCCATTGTTCCTCTCGATTTGTTTCTGCGGACGTTTCAACTGCTGTCATATCATCGTCCGTGTCGATTATAGCAAGTTGTGCGATTCCATTGGTTTGAAGTGGTGGCTGCTGTCTACAAGCTTTTTCTGCTTGAGACATATTTACTCGAGATGTAATGAATTTGTAACATTTACCTGAAGTTGCAGAGTATACCCAATTCCTTCCACAGGGATCATTTGAAGCAATCACTGCAAAATTGTGAGATAAATAAGGCCTAATAGGCAAAATATTTTACTTGACGATTTAGTTACTAATAGCTTATTTGTTGTACATTAGAATATTATTTGAACGATAAGCATGTGAATATGATGATATGCAACATCTAGATCTACTATTTTTTTGAAAAAATCATGATTTTAAATGATAGGTGGGAGAAACATAAGACCAGCGCACAGTAGGTAGAGTATCGACGCAAAAAAAATCAGCATACAGTAAAAATTTTTATATCAAAAGATTCAGTTTTTTGCGGAGATGACGTTCTGCGGTGTGAAAAATGCTTGATTACTTTTTAGGAAGGGAAATTTTTGCAAATTTTTCATGCGTTTATATACTAGCGATTTGGCATCTCGATATGAGTAGTATGGAATTTACCAACAGGTATCTTAGTTTAGGCGGAAATTAAGCTGACTATCGAGGAATTTCGTGAACTGCATTATAATACAGTTCTTCATGGAAAAGTTCAGATCTTATTGGACTTCTTCACAGAAATTTCAAGTTTCTAATTCAATTTTCATCTGCGTGATTTTATGATTCTCAAAATGTATGCTTCATTTGTTGAATCCGAATAGTAATGTCTACGCATTTACATCCTTTAAAGTTAATTATATATAATCATTGTCTTTGATTACGATATTTTGCACTTTTAAGTGGCAGGTTTTCAGAAATGATCACTCTTGAGAAAATACTTTTATTTTTAAGGCTGAGCATTAAAACAATAGTAACCCATCGAATTGCTTATTCAGCAAACACTTGCTCTCCAAGGTTGTCATGACACGGAGGATTTGTAAAATACTATAATTCCTTCTGTATTTCTATCATGATCAGTCAATTTCGTGGCAATTTCTTCAAAACTGCAAAAGTTTGCTTAATTCATATTTGATAGTGAGTTTCAACACGAGTTCGCTCAATAAAATCGAAACTGCATACGCATTGGGGATTTAATTAATACTAAGTTGCTACTGTACCTAATATACTTCCTCTATGGACAGCGCATACTGGACATGTGCTCTTGTCAGCAGGCAGTTTTCCAAGTACATGCAATACATGATAATCGATCAAATAAATGATAATACAGATGTGGCTCTAAAAGGCAAATGTCTGTGGCATTAATTAATCACATACTTTCCTCATTGCTCTTGCACCAGTCCATAATATGCTGTCCGCGTGGTTGGACTTATGACTTTTAGGCTTATGGCTTATGACTTATGACTTTTGGCTAATTCTGTGTGCCTCCGGCCTTAGACTTGGGGAGCATCAAAGGAACACGTCTTCAAAAAGAAACCATGCAACACTTTATGCGCGCATAATGGAAAGATAAAGATGCACATTTCTAAACGCATTCGGAGCACTGCACAACAGAAGCTGATTTCCTCGTTGAAGAACAAAAGAAAGCGGATTGATTTATGCTCTCTACAAAACGAAGGATATTTCTAGCAGCTCCGGTAGACTTAATCTTTACTAAAGGATATTCGTAAGTCATCTTAACTACCATTTACTTGTCGTTAATGTTTGTCCAATACCTCCTATTCTGATATTTAATTGTGACAATCAAGTGCAGTTACTTTTTGAACACTCTGTATAAGAGAAGAATTTCATTTCTTCATAAATTAAATTAATGAGTTTTTCTATATAGATAATGCTGGTACACAGCTAGATTGTTAATTAGCTGAAAGGACTCCTATAATTATTTGTTACATTAATCTGTTTATTTTTTTTGGTACACGACTTTTACATCGGTCGGTTTACAACCCAGGACGTCGGAATCCTACCAGGATTCAGGGAGATCGAGAGTGCGTCTGAGGAGAAGCTTGAGGTGTTATGTTGATTGTTAATAAGTTTATTATATTGAGTTGCTTAATTAATCATATGTTGTTGATATTTCGTCAAGTCTAATTTCACAAAAGTGCTTCGAAAATCTGCTGAGTTATTTCGACTTTTTTAGAAATTCAGATTTGTGCTGACAATCTTAAAGCACACCCTCAGAGGACGAGTTTTTCCATCAACAACCTTGCTCAAGCGCTGAGAATTCTGAACTCGTTCGTTCGAAATTTCGAGATGGCCAGCCATACTCTGCATCACCTCGTCATGTACTGTGCAGAGTGAACCCCTCCGGAGTGCAGACCCAGACCTTAGTTATCGCATTTCCACTGCCTTTCTGACACATCTCGACACATTGTTATATGGATTTCCTCAATCTCACCATTTCCCAAGAGAAGAGATCGAAATTCGAATCCGTTTTGGACTGAAAAAATCTTCTAATCTTAGCTTTGTAGCAGCTTAAATAAAATAATAATAAAATATAATAATATAATTTATTTTCTTGCTTGAATATTTTTAATTTTTGATATAATATAGTTAACACAATACTCGCATGATTTTACGTAATTCTTATGGGAATTCCAATTTACGATCATAAATTTCTATCAGTGACTGTTCATGAAAGAAAGATTCATTATTTCAGTTCAATCAGACTGCTATCAGATGCTTTTATCAGTTCATAGATGTTGGATCATCTGAATCGTTTTATGAAATGGGGAACTGATTTATCAGTTATCAATGTTTTATGAAATAGGTCCCACGTGATTACGTAACTGGATTGCACTATAACGAACTTTATTGCAGCTTCATTATTATTATCAACATTGATATAACCTGAAAAGCATGATGCATTTTAACTAGAAAATTCAAATTAACATTTTCAACTGCATATATGTCTTTTTCACGCATTTACAGGAATTTCACTTTCAATCACAGTTGATCAAGTTCCACCGACCTGAAAAAAATACACATGCAATATTTACATGCTTTATCAAGTCACCTGGATATTTATGAACTTATCAAATCTCAACGAATGTAATTATCACGCTCGAAGCATGCTTCGATCAATGGGTCCTCATCAGTCGTGCCAGTGAGCTATTCCAGGCTACTTGTGAAAATATGTGCAATCATCATGTATAGTGTACATGTTTAAGCAGCGCGTTCGTGAATGCGGTCATCAGTTGTGGTGTTGAGCAGGGTTCGAACAATTACAGCAATTGTAATTGTGTAATTAATTACAATTTTTGACGTAATTGTGATTGCAATTGCAATTGAAGATTTTGATTTTAAAGTAATTGTAATTTAATTAATAATGTTAGTAGAGTAATTGTAAATGCGAAAGTTCAACTGCAATTGTAATTATTATTGTTAATGAATTTTAATGATGTAATTGTA
This sequence comes from Prostheceraeus crozeri, assembly GCA_907163375.1. Taxonomy (NCBI): domain Eukaryota; kingdom Metazoa; phylum Platyhelminthes; order Polycladida; family Euryleptidae; genus Prostheceraeus; species Prostheceraeus crozeri. The sequence continues at coordinate 28,112 of CAJQUW010007975.1, read as the reverse complement.
ATTCAAAAAAAAATTGTTGGCCAATTATGCAGCCGAACCTCTACATAGTGAATTTCAAGGAACCAGATAAAACAATTCACTATGAGGAGACTTCACCATCAGGAGGTTTTCTAAAATTTGATGTAATATTGGTTATAAAGTAAGCATGTAAAGTCAAAACAACCATACAAAATAATTAAAGCCAATGCATGCATTCAGAGACCAAATTTTTTAGGGGCAGTTACCAGTAACACTGTATTTTATCACAATGTCATATTAAATGATAATGTAAACTCAAGATGCAAAATGTAGCTACTATAAAATAATCAGTGTTGTACACTGTATACAGCATAAGCTACATGCATCATTAATTAAGAACGATGGAAATAGCAGTCAGTACGAGTCTGCACAGTAGGTCGCTCGTCATCAGAAGCAATCATGGTTTCTACTAGATCAGAAGCTTGTTGATCAGGCTGCAAGGTTGCTTTTCCTTTCAAGGAATTCCCTGATCTGACTCAACAGTCGGTCCGCTTGAAAACGCAAAAACTTACTTAAAGCGCACGTTAACTTGAAACTATTAGCTACATTAACTGTTGAGTTGCATCTAAATTTTGATTGTAGACTCATAGACTGTAATAACTTAGGAAACTTTGGAGTAATAAGTATTGTCAAACTACTCGCCTCAACAAAGGTAGTACACGCGCATGGGATGAGCATCAATTACAAAGTATAATTAAAGATCAATGCATACTTGATGTAAAATATTCATTATGTAGAGGTTGAGACAACAAAGGGACTAAATAATATATTCACTATGAAGAGGTTCACTATGTAGAGATGTGTAACAAGCGCAAAGTATACTATTTTTGATGGGATCAAAAATTCAATTCACTATGAGGAGAGATTCACTTTGTAGAGGCTTACTATATAGAGGTTCGACTGTTCGTCAATTACTTTTATCTTTTCGGTTAGACAAAGCACAAAATCCAAGGATTGCTATATTGAAAATTGAAGTATTCAATTTCCCCACTTTTTGTTTTCATATCTTGATAGACTATTGTTGAGTGTTGATACAGGCTTACAAATATACCTATACCCTACAATCCACACATGCACAATTGCAGCCTATATGTAGGTCTGATTCCGTGCCGCGTTTTACCGAATTTTTAGAATAAGCCTCTACAACAGAATAACGTATAGAAAATTACAAATATCATAATGTGGGTATTTTCGAATTTATATATTATTTCCTCTAATAATTTACGCCAATCTCTAATAAACGCCGGCCTCTAAAACGCTGCAGATGAGAAGTCAGAGTATTAATAAACGTGAGGCCTAGCTTTGATATAAAGGTATGAGACGATCCAGGAGGAGATGGCGCAACCTATTTTTGGGTGTGAACACCGATTTTAGAAATAGGCATACCTAGCGTGGCATTTTATTTGCCTGCTGTTCTTGATGACTGAGAGACACACCACTCATGCTTTTTCTGGGGTCTGCTGTAACAGTATCGTTGAGATAAGACTCTCATATTATGGCTCATCAGGATGAAGTTTTTGGAATGCTCCACCTTAAAGTGATCATTGGTAGGTTGCAACGTTGCAATTGCAATAGGCAATAGGCCCTACTTCTCTCTCTATCTTGTACTCAGAATCAAATTTACTAAGACTTGAGATCGTATTGGACAACTAGCTGACTCATAATTCACCAACATTGTTCGGAATATCGATATAATTGTAATTGTGTAATTAATTACACCTTTTGAAGCAATCGTAATTGTAGTTGCAAAGTCACACATATAATTGTAATTGTAATTGAAGATTTTGATTTCAAAGTAATTGCAATTGCATAAGCTCCTAATTGTAATTGAAAAAAATTGTGTAATTGTGCGATTACATGTAATAAAGATTATGCTTGTATTTCTAATGTCTCTCTCTGGTTCGAACCTGCCTGCGTATGATGAACCTCAAGAAGCGAAACATGCCTTGTAGTGGTTACACTTGCTGAAACTTGACCAACAATTACAATTTTAGAAAAAGGTTTGTATAGTGAAGGCAGGTACAGACGGAGATAAAGCTAATAATCATATATTGTCATATAATCTTACACTTCAAGAAAAACATGTCTACAAAAATAACTGAACTCAATGCATTCTCAGCTACGAGCGGTGCATACGACTCTCGAATACAGTTTTCAAAATTTCAATGAATGATTCCATCATGCAAAACACAATATTACTAAACAGATAAATCAAATATACTGCAGAAGATTTATCAATTTGGATATTTTCAATGAGGCATGATGATAGATTTATTTCAATTTACTTTATTCGTTATTTTGTGCGTTGAAAGATTTATATTTTAATTATTACTCATTATATTTTATTCCGCAGTAGTTTCTAAGTGTTTCTTTACTTATTACGTTGTATGAGCAAAAATGTTATTTTTCTTGATTATTTAACCGAACTCATGCTGGTTATTGAATTATTGGAAATGCTTATTAACGCTTATTACATAAAGATGGTTAATGCCTTAATTATTAGACTCCAGATTTTGGGTAATATAATCAAATCATTAATGTATCAAATGCAACTTTCTCTTACCTTGTTGTTGTTGTTGTGACATATGTAGCAGTAATATGCTGCTGAAAAGTGCTATCTGTGTAAAAAACAAAATTTGAGCCATAATTCTCCAGAAAACTGGAAAAGTAGCACAGTCTTACAGGCTGGCAAGCTGCGAAGTATCCTAATATCCCTTTTGCTAGAATGTTCATATGCTGGTGTCAGAATTGACTCAGACTTAAATTACTGTTGACATGAGTATGAAAAATATTACATTTGCTATGACATGTTGCTGGGTAATTTGTATCTTAGTAAAAGCAGAAGCAACCCAGGCCAATCAATAATTGGAAACTTCCTCATACTTATTCCCAAAGCGGAATATTGCACGTGCGGAAATGCGACTATATCTAGCTCCATGTTTCTTCCATTCTCTTGTGGAGCAGCGATGCACCATATACAGAGGGAAGAAATTACATTTGAGAAAAAGGACACAAGGGATGCATGCTGATATACCACAGAAATCTGACATCTTATCGATGGATACTATTATTAGTAGGCATGCACATTGAAATAGTTATTTACGCAACTAGTGTCTGATTGATTCTTTATAGCATTCCACGAGTTAGGGCTGTTTCACACATTCGATTTTTTGCAGCGCGATTGTCGCTAAAATTTGCCATTGGCCTTTCACATTGGACTTCGGTTTCTGCGACTGTCAATCATCGGACAAACCATTTCAATCTCTCGAAAAGCGAAAATTAACAATTCGGAATGCGTTTCGATTGCCACATGATGCTCAACTCAGAAATGTTCTCAGTTTGACATCATGTTAGATATCATTGGTAGATCAAAAACCAAAATTGCGCGATTTGCTAGCGGCAAAGTGAAAACTCGCGACATGTGTGAAAGGCTCCATAGGCTGTAATGTTAAACAAACAACTGCGCGACTCCCGCGCTGCAAAAAAAGTCGCATGTGTGAAACAGCCCTAACGGTGGTTGTCACATGAATGGACAATGACAAAAGACTTGCAGCGAAAGGCTTCACACATTCATTTAAGAAAGACAAAGTGAATATAAAAAATGAAGTAAAAATCCGAAGTAATATAGGTTCAATGCATGCGAATTAAATGAGCAGGGTAACTATAGATTTCCAATAAATGCAGTACCTGCAAAAGTTATCTGAGTAAGCTGGCGAGATTGCGATCCGTTTTAAAGCACAAACGGACTGAGGCATTCTATGCCCTGGAAGACGATCATTACAGTCATATTTGAAAGCTAATAGATTTACAGTCTTGCCTTGAACCAGCATTGTCATTCAGGCCTTGTGGATATACTGTGCGGAGATTATTGATCCACCGGGATCCTTTGGTAAGTGTAGTCTTGAACCTTTAATAAATTATTCGTCGATTAACCGGAATTTTTCCCATAAGTGCAGTCTGCTCTGAGAAGGCTCTGTCTATGGCAAAAAAGGCAGGGTTGCCGTGGGGATTGAAATTTGAATCCCCACCCCATGTCATACCCACAGTAAAACCTGTGGGTATCCTCACAGAATCCCCATGCTCCCACAGAACAAGATACCTACATGTAGTTTATATGCTATTTTTCTTCATATAAAATAACTGATGCCGAATGTTCAATCCACTATCATCTACTATTCTATCTATTCAATTACTATCATGGCAAAGATCAGTGAAAAAAGCTCGTGCCGATAATGCTGATTGATTGTTTGGCAATGCAACAGCTGCTGGCAAGTGAAGAAGAGTACCGTGGAACATAATGTGACCGCTGACAAAGCTTCCAGTTGGTGGCGTCGACTTGACCGGGCACATGATTAGACCAGTGATGATGAATCTTTCGTTTCTAATTCATGCAACATTGCTTGTAAAGAGGAGGGGGAATCAGTGGCACTTATCAGAGCCTATGATTATAGAGACGAGTAAGACAGCATACATTATGAGACAATGAAGTTGATGAAATATTAGAAAATGAATGATGATATGAGGAGAAAGTTAACAATAGGTGAATGATGAAGATTAAAGATAAAATAATCCACCATTAGGGATTGCAATCCCGGTCAATTTTCTCCAATCCCGGTATTCCGGGATTGACGGGATCCCGGAGTTCTGATGGTGTCTCTACTATAATGCTTCCGGGTCTATTATTGGACGTATGATATATTATATATTATATCATATATCATAAATTCAATAGCTGTGCATGAATTGAACTGTCAATTGTTTCATGTTAAGTTTTGTTAAAGCAACGACTAGTGCTGATTTAAAATTTTAAAACTTATATATAGTCTTATCACAACCAGTTGATGGAATTGCAGCAAAGGATCTGTCTTGGGTGCAATGTCTTCTGGAAGCTTGGTGATATCATGCGAGATAAGAAAGTTCCCATGAAATTAAAGTGAAAGGCGTTCAACGTATGTATTCTTCCTACTATGACATATGGCAGAGAAACATGGTCGCTAAATGATACACAATTGGAGAAGCTCGTCACAACTCAACGGAAAATGGAGCGTATAATGATGGGTATCACACCTCTTGACAGGAAGAGAGCCAGTTGGATCCGTCAGCAGACAGGGGTCACGGACATCATCCAGTGTATTCGGGAGTCGGGAGAGCAAACATCGATGGGAAGGACGTGGTGCGACGAAATGACAACCGATGGACAATACGGGTTTCAGAATGGACTCCGCGCAACTACAAAATATCACGTGGACGACCAAAATCAAGATGGCGCGACGATCTAGAACGCAACATCGGACGCACATGGAGCCAGATGGCTAAAGACAAAGTTTCGTGGACGCTGAAGAGAGAGGGGCGATATTTAAGCATCAGATGCCAATAGATGTTTAGCGATTATTTGTGTAGTTATTCTAGATATCGTCAATTGTAATTTCATGTGCAGTACCGGTATATCTTAATAGCCTACTCATATATTTAGATAATTTATTTATTATTTATAATTGCAAGTTGTAGGTAAATTACCTTTTATGACTTTGAGATCATCAAATCGCTGTCTTTCCCGGTTTCATTGTCACATCAACAGAAGTTCGAAACATGTGATAATGAGAAAACAAATGCTTTTTTTTCTATAAATCTATAGAATTCATTAACGTCTATGCGCACGTTAGAGAGACTTCGTGCGCACTTCCCTAAAGTCGCTATCTCGTACGTTGACTGCATGTTGGGTGTAACGTGACGCTTGAGTAAGAGAAATCCATTCATCTTTATGGCAGAAAATGTGTGTGAAACGTACAGCGGGCTTCATTTTCATGTGACGTGGTGGGAGAATATGGCATACACACACGAATTTGACACACACTTAATAATTGATATGTCAGAAATAGCATTGAAGTTACGTATATGTTGAACAGATGTGTCACAATTCACACAAAAACATCTCTACGAGTATTATGTCATTTTGTTGTTACTAGTCACAAGCCTGAAATTCTTAATTTCAATCTCGGGATCCCGGTCTTATAATCCCGATGGTTATGGTCTAATCCCGGGATCCCGGGATTGCAATCCCTATCCACCATATTCGCCATTGTCTATTATAAAATCAACATGAGACGTATCTGAAACGATAAAATGGTATGGTGAAGGTAACTGATTATAAATATACACAATGACTAGGCATAAACCATAAGTTAATAATCATGTGTAGTAGAATGATTATGAATACTGAATTCGGACACAAAATTTCATGTTTTCTGTTGAATGACAAATATGTATGCATGTGCTTTATACGGAAAGTATAGAAGAGACAATTTACTTGGACTTCTTCTATTTCGTGACAAGTTTCAAATAGAGGTCAATGATTAAACGCAATTATCACATAACCGCAATTATATCACACAATCATTGTGAATATATCTTCATGTAAAATTTGATTGATGTCTGATTTTATCTACATGTAAGTGATATAGCCTATACAACTACAGGGCTAATATTTCACCACATATTTCAGTATATATCGGTATAAAAAGTCGTGCAAATCAGCCTCCATTCAGTTCAACAGCAAAGCAGGCTTCCGTTGTGGCGTTTTTCCCCTTCAGACGTCCTTTACACAACAAAGCTATCATAAGTCATTCAAAATCATTGACTGTGTTGTGGATGTCAAAACAGCATAGATATCTCACAGAATTGAAGTGGGGAGATGGCAAAATGCTTGATAATTGAAAAAGTCAGAATTTTTGTGTGATAGAATGTCAGTTCTGGTTGCTTCTAGTGAATGTCAAAAATCATGACAATCCACGGAATCCACATAGAAGCGCTACGGGGGCTGTGGGGATGCCCTGAACACCCATAGCCACAGAATCCGCATACCAACAACAACCCTGAAAAAAGGTCACGTCAGAAACACTTCACAGATCACGAAGATGGTTATTAAGTCGAGATGTTCCTGTAGTATTAGTGCTTCTGTGGTGCTCTCCAATTCTCTATCGAAGTGGATTCGAGCTCTGACCTACGTAGGCCATCTGACATCGGCGACATTGGATCACATAGACGCAGTGTATCGTAGCACAGGTCATAGAAAAGAGCACAAGACGAATAGGATCACACAAGCGAAAATCGTTGCACGAATAGACCCTGGAGCAGACATTTCACCTTCACAGCTTCGAAAGCCCAGTAACCAATCAGGTTGAAATCCAGTTACTCCCGAGACCTGTCTTAAGGCTGAGTGGATTGAGGAGCGCGAGATGCCCTGATCCCTCCAGCAGGGGAAGCTGATATTGCGGACCACCGTAAAATCAGATGACGACGACTTTGTCACAAGGCGAAGAATCTGTGATAATATTACCGAACAGTGCCCGTGACTCACGTGATAAGAATCCTTCGGCAGCAGTCTGTGGCTATCTGTTTCCCTGAAGCCTACGCGGTAGCCGAAGGAATTGATCGAAGCACGGTACACAGTTAGATCTAGGAACCGCATCGAGTTTTGATCATACTGCAAGTCGACCTAGATGCGATGAGAGTCGATAGATTTTCACGAAGATGAGGAAATCCTGCAGTGTCGATTCACCATGGTCCCATGCAAGGAAAATGTCATCCTGGAATCTGTACCAAAGTCTCGGTCTCAATGCCGAGGACTCCATGATGGCATTTTCCCATATATTCGCGAATGAACCTCCAAATGCCTTACCTATTGCCACACCCGAAATCTGAAGGCACCATTGATCTTTATAAACGAAGTCATTGTTGAAAAGGCACATCCGAAGAAGCGCCACAAGTTCTGAGTCCGGACGCCGCGGAATCGGATGGCGCAAAAATGCACGCCTGACGCGGGAAATTCCTTCCTATATTGTATAGGGATATTTGCATAACATATCATATGAAAAATTGATTCAATTTGTATAAAGTATATCAATTGTAAAAATATCTATTCACAGATCTACACCTTTTTCCATTCTAATTAAAAGTTGTTCCGTTCTATTTAAAACCTGCTCCATTCTATTTTAAAATGTTCTATTCTGTTTAAAGCCTGTACCATTCTATTTAAAAATGTTCTATTCAGTTTAAAGCCTGTCCCATTCAATTTAAAACCTATTCCATTCAATTTAAAACATTCAGTTAAGAACGAGCTCCATCATCATACAAAAAAAATGACAGTCACCAACTCACCAATGTAATTAAATACCATATTGCTAATCGAATATTCGTTGCTTAGCGATGCCATCAGTTTTCTTATAGCTTCTTAGAGTACCTGACTTAACACCACGATTTTTCATCATTTCACTCATGTCAGTGTCTGTGCAGTCTGTCTGTCTCATGTCAGCTGCACCGGACCTTATTGACGCTGACATCGCATGGGAAGTCATGATTTCGTCTTCGTAAACTTTACCAAATGAAATAGACTAACTCAGCACTTGATATTATCTCCTGCTATTCATACCAAAGACTAGAGCATCCTTAGCATCTTAGCATCTTAAAAACGCGTGGATCGTGCACTCAAAAAGTGTGTGCGTATAGGATGCATGGGATGATGGCGCGCTAAACCGATCTGAAGATTCTTTCTTTTGCTAGTGTTCGATTTCTAAGAATGACTCATTTTATCCGATAATGTGATGATGCATGTAGCTATCGAATGTGGTTGTCAACGCTCCGCCCCGACAAGACTTACAATATGTAGTTTTACATTGGTGAATTGGTGAGCACTTTTAAAATAAAATGTTTCATTGTTTATTATTTTTTAATTATCCTCTGATTAGGAATATCCGTATTACTCGTATCTTATTCATCAGATTCCATGTTGCACATGTATAATGAAATACTATGATATAATTGATTGTTTCCATGTCATATTGTTTTTGTAGGATAATAGAGCTCGTTCTTAACTGAATGTTTTAAATTTAATGGAGCAGGTTTCAAATTGAATGGGACAGGATTTAAATTGAATAGAAAATTTTTAGATTGAATGGGACAGGCTTTAAACTGAATAGAACATTTTTAAATTGAATAGAGCAGGTTTTAAATAGAACAGAACAACTTTTAATTACAATGGAAAAAGGTGTAGTCAGTACTTAAGCAGGACAAGACCGTTCATTTGACATAGATCACACTCCTTAATTCCCGTGCATTGGAGTAAATATTATTTCCCGCGCGGTCAATCATCTGCTTTACAGGTCAAACAAAGCAATAGGATATCTACAATACATGCATGGACACAAATAAATGACTATTATAACCCTCATATGTTTAGATATCCGTGATGTTAGCGGGCTTTAATGGTCGAAAAAGCAATAATGCCCTCTAACTATCTATTGTAACGGGCATTAAATGAGATTTCCACTGCATTACATTAGACATTAAAGCCCAATAGATTGCAATGGAAATTTCTATTTCAGCGGGCATTAAATGAGATTTGTATTGAAAATACATTAGCCATTAAAGCTCGCGAGGAATAGATATGCATTCGGGTTATGATACGAATAATTACCCATCTGTATCGGGCTTTAATGTCGATATCCTCGGTCACTGACGTGACCTCGAATAATCGACATTAAAGCCCTCTACAGCTGGGTATTATTCCTATATTCATGCCTTCACATCATAGCATTCTACCAAGGTTGGCGGGCATAAATTGGAAGTTATCCCATTTATGCCCGCCAATTTCAATGTATTTTCAATGGAGCTTTACTTTCTCATTTATGCCCCCCGATTTCGTATATCTATTTTCAATATGAAGTATATATCAGATCATGGATTGGATATATCTAGGATTCCATGATCAGATTTATTATAATTTCGTTTAGTATATCTATGTTTATGGAAGAGCCTACAGATAGGCTGTATTACCACTATTTTCAGATTTGTATCAAAAACATCATGATGTTACGAAAAGAATATGAATATACAACAATAGTATGAAACATATACGAAGTCAATTATAAGTCAATCTCTAAAACTCCCCATGACGTGAACAACTTGGCTTTCTTACCAACTGGTTCATCTGCATGTTGAATGTTGTGTTGATGTTCAGTTTGTACGTTAACTAATTTTGAAATATTAACTTTGATATCACTTGAAACAGTTGACGAGAAATAAGAGCCGTTTGACGTGCCTGGTCGATCACTTTCCATCAGATATTAATTGCGTCCGACAGGTCTTTCCTTTTTGAGTCTGGGATTTTTTTGATGTAACGGTCGACACTTTCGGCTTTCTTGTGCCCCGTAACAACTTGTACATCTTTCGTTTGAAATCCTTTTGCAACCAGGGAAGTTACAAGTGTTGACCTGATAGAATGATTTGTGTACACCTGACTCAATCCCGCTTGCTGAGATATTATTTTCATCATATCTCCAAGTTTATTCTTCCCTAGAACCAACTTGTCATAGTACCACTCACCATGTACTGAAACTTCTGGTCTCCATCGTGGGAAAAGAATGTCAGAATTCTGTGGAAGAACATACAAATACTTCTTCATGAGATGAACAGGGCATTTGTTCAGCAGTGTTTTTATTTCTAGCTTTCATTGTTTCCGTTTCAATTTCCTTTATTATATTGTCGGGCAAGTGTTCAAATTGATAGTCATTTTCTAATTCCTCTGTTTGAATTTCCGTGAGTCCTGTTCCTTGATCAAATACATCAACCGGATTTAATGCTAAAAGTTCATTCAGGAAATTTATGTCTTCACTTTCGATACCTGTTATCATACCTCCTCTTATTCTTGAGAGATCCATTGCTTATTAAGATTGGCTACTGATTTAAGATAAGCTGGTACGATAGATGAATTATATAGAATATTCAAAATTCAAAGTCACCAAGATGATATCAATACTGTGGATTTCTATACAATACCGTACAGAAATCCATGGAAATACGCATGGATATCTATATACTAGATGTCCAAACTCTATAGTATGAACAGTAGACTTCTATATGCTAGCACGGTCCTATATGCTAGTATATAGAAGTCTATGGCATGAACATAATCTGATTCACGTTATCACTGATAACCATAGTCTCTGATGATAAGATAACCAATCCATGATAGTTCAGACATAAATAAAAATTATAGCTATCTGTCATCGGGCATAAATGGAGCAATTATACTCTATGAACCAGAGCATTAAATGAGATTTCCGAGGGCATCGTTAGATCATGGTTAGATGTCCTCGGAAATCTCATTTAATGCCCGCATTTCATAGAGTATGATTGACATTCAAACGAGCTATGTCATTCAACCATAGATAACTAAGATTCAGCTTACATTATAGTGATATAACTACGACATCTGTACTACCACAGAAAATGTAGCACGAGGCGAAGCCGAGTGCTACATCTTTCTATGGTAGTACAGATGGAGTAGTTATATCACTATTATCAAACGATCAAGAAATGTCAATGAACTCTATGGACCAGTGACGATATAGACAATCTGCTAAGAACACAAACGTGGTTGGCTTTCCATGGCATCCAAAGTCCTAGTAGATAGCCTATCCAATATTGATGTCATGCATTTCCATAGAAATTAACAATACCATAGAAAGTACTATTATCTACTTCTATGTGCATTTCCTTCATTTGAATTTCAAGTGAACCGATATTTAACTGGCATTTGCATGAGGTGTAGCCTTATTATCTATACCCAAGATATCAACTAAGCTTACTTGCAATTTGGGTGCATTGTAGGGTAAAAAAATGTAGCACGGTAGCCCATTGGATTACATGTATTTTGATTCATAGAAATTCCGTTCTACATTAGAAAATGTAGAACGCATAGTTCAACATAGTGGAGATAGGAAGGGAGTTTGATAATATGAATTATGGCTATCCATGATTATGGGCTCTATCATGGCTCTATGTATCATTGATATCATCATGGATTACTATATAATATACCATGATGTACATAGACATCCCCTCAATAACCCGGGAGTTATTTTCAGAGAATATCCCTACGTTTGGTTTAACGATATCTGTAATTGAACAATCATGAATTACATTCATTCAAGTTAATTAGTAATTCACATGTACATGTAGAGTCAAAACATCACATCTCTACATACAGTGCGTTACAAGGAACGATAAAGCGGTAAGTAGGCCTACTTGTATATGAATATGAAGTCAAAAGAAATGGAATGAAATGTGGTTTGTCTCAGCGTTCACATCCATCTTCATTCCTCTGACTATCCCATTTCTTTGCCTTTCCGCAAGCCATTCTTTGAACATCTTTGCTGCCCAGTTGGCCTTCTTCTTTGAATTCTTTGATCTTGTGCTGTCTATTCTTTTCTTTAGTTCTTCTTCTTTCATACTTCTTTCAAATCGAGATGTTGTTGGTTGCTTGTAATCATCCATTAAACTTGCAAGTTCATCAAAGTCTAAATCAATTTCTGCCATATTGAATCGGTGAATGAATGAATCAGACGATGCAATTTCTGAAATTACTGCAGAAGTTACTCCATAGATCTCTGTTTTCTGATTTTAAATAAATAAACTTCCCTAAGATTTCAAAATATAAGTTTAGTGTGGACATCATAGATATGACATGTACATGTACACATCATAGATATGTCGAAGCACGAGATCACTCTCAACCACTATGCTGCAAAATAAACTTCCCGGGGAAGATTATTAGATTCCATTATCATGGTATATAACAGATATACGATATCATTCTTCAAAAGCCCTCGGAATAAAGAATCTGCCCTCGCTACGCTCGGGCAGATTGCTATTTATTCCTCGGGAATTTGAAGAATGATATCGTATATCTATTACCTAGCACCTGGATTGGACACGTCTTGCATACATGTAAATTGGCCCCCTAGATACTCGAAAATACATTGAGGAAATGGCAAAGTAATTCCAAGATATTATTAACACAGAGTAAAGTCAATTTTTCATTGAAAATCTAGAAATCTATCATTTCACTTTGCAAAATAATTTTTGAAAAAGATGACCATATCTCTATGTTAATGATATCTAGAAATCAATTTGCCATTTCCTCAATATATTTTCGAGTATGAATTTAGAAGTCTATGTATGAATATTTAGGGTTAGGATGGCGTGGTAAGTTTGAAAAACATTTTTTTACCATGGCCTTGTTACGCGACGACGTCTATATTGACTTTAGCAAATTTCCTGATGGTTGCATAACTGGACTGACCTTGGAAGAAATTGATGACTATCTTTCTAAAATTGAGAATGAAGAAAGACTCAAAAGCATTGAAACGAACATCCAAGAGGCTCATTCCTGTTTGGATAACACATCAACAGCAACACAAACAAAATTTTATGTTCGCAAGTTTAAAGAATTTCTAAGAAAAGAAGGATGGAATGCAGATTTTGAAAGTCAAGACAATAAGACCCTGTTGAAATATCTGCAGTATTGACTCCTCAATTCAAAAAGGAAAGATGGCAGGAATTTCAAGCCCCAAACATATAACTGCATGAAAGCTGAAATACACAGGCATGTACTAACAACAAATGGTAAAAGTATAATTGGAAATCCGGATTTTGAGCAGTTGAAGATTACCCAAAGTGCATGTACAACACGTTATCTGGAAGAACGAAGAACTACAGAAGAAAGAGAATCGGGATATAAAGACATCAACGAAAAAGATATGAAACTGATCAATACATATTTCAACCGAAGTGATCCAGTCAGACTGCAACGAGAAGTTATATTCAAGATTATTTGGCACTTCGATTTCGCGGACGAGAATGGCTAAGAGGTCTCGACAAAAATTCCGTCATATTCTCAATTTGTCCTACATCTGGTTTGCAGTATGTTGACCTAAAGAAACTCCAGTTGTCAAAATGTGCTAATTACAAAAAGCCTAACGAAAGAAAATGCATTGTCATGTTTGAAAAGCCAGAAGATGAGCAGTGTCCATTCAAATTGATGAAAAAATACATTGATCTGATACCAGCAACAGTTATATGCCTGTTTCCAAAACCACTGAAGAATTTCTTATCAGGACGATGGTATTCCGATAAAATGGTTATCGGGAAGAATACTCTAGATGATGTGATGAAAAACATCTCGAAAGATGCTTCGCTATCAATGAAATATACTAATCATTGTATACGATCTTCTGTTGTTACGTCGTTGTCCGACGTAGGGGTTCCACCGCAAGACATTCAGATTGTGACGGGACATGAGAAGTTAGAGACTATTGACCATTATACCAAGAAGATCAATGTTTCAAAGCGAATACGCTTATCACATACCCTTACAGAGTGTTTGGATAAGAATCGTGAAGAAAAAGAGAATCTAATGCAAAGGAATATTGATGTCGAAATTGCGAACAATGCAGAAATAGAAGTGAAAAGGAAACATCCCGTAGCTGTTTTGGAAAAGGATGGTATGAAACTTTCGTTTTTTATGTAAGAATGTTAGACTTTTCTATTCATTGTTATAAAGAGTTATATGATTTGTAGATATCTATTGCAGGCGGGCATTAAATGGCATTTAATGCCCGCCTTTTTGTAATGCATTGAATTGCCAATGAAATTTCTTTGTATTAAACGGGAACTGCTCCATTTAATTTGGTTTTAATAGACATCTTGCTCTGAATAGCTCGATTGAATGGGAAGAAATCCTCGTGCGAAATCCTCGACAGATAGCCATAATTCTTATATTCATGGCTGGTATTCATAATCGTGGCTTAACAAAGTCATCGTCCCAGCTTAGTCAAATTCACGAATTTCGTATTCATAGACATGACTAAGCAAGGCCGTCGTTAAGTCGTTGTCTTTGATAAGTCAGCATTAAAATAATTCTTATTCCTAAAGGTGCTTAGCAAAGACAACGACTTTACAGGCCATGACGGTAACTTAGTCATCTACTGTATTCGTAAGCCAGCTACAGAGGTGTCTTAGAGCTCGTTAACGTGTCGTACAGCCAATCATTGTTAGCACTCGCACCGCTCATGCGTAATAACCTGCTAACCTGTCTTCGGTATTATTTAGTTTCATTTTTTTGTAATGGCGGCTTATGTGAATAACATGCGGGAAAGGAAAAAAAAGTATTACAAAGATCCTGTTGATCATTGTCTCGAAGAAAAACTATTCGACGACGACGTCTATGGAAAATACAGATTCACCAGAGGTAAGTTCCATGTATTGATAATGTAGGCTAGCTGTTAAATGCTGATATCACAAATTATCTATCGTTTTTTAAAGCAAGATCATCATTATAAAAACTATACTTCGCTAAATATGTCCATGTGATGACCTTCGATGAAATACTCGTAACTACTATGGTAATTAACATAATAGGCCTAATATATACAGGCTTATATTGTATATATAAAAAACTCTTTTCTCTTAAGTAACACCACACAAATATATTAGATTAATGAAAATGTTCTCAATACATTTTTCTCCATCTGACATTTAGCTTTATGCAGTCAGAATAATTTAAACTAGTTCCCTTGTTCTTGTTCTTTTTTTTGTTATTGTAGGCCCGAATAATGTAATTGATTATTTTCTATAGACTAAATCATTATCGCATTTTATTTCAGACGGAATTCAAAATTTGGAAGACTTGTTAACGCCAACCCTTGAGCCGAGTTGTTCGAATAGAGGACGCCCTATTCCTCTAAAACTACAAATATTGGCCACCTTACGTTATTTAGGAACAGGTGATCTGCAGAATATATCTGTACAGAATACGAGTATATCTGGAACAGGTGATCTGCAGATCTGCAGCAGATACTATTGGAATAAGTCAATCATCAGTCAGTCGATGTGTGGAGCGTGTTTGTTCAGCATTAGCAGAACACATGAATACCTTTATAACTTGGCCTTTGGATGAATCGAAACAAAGCGAATTATTTTTCAGCATTGCCGGATTTCCAAATGTGGTTGGTGTTATTGATGGGTCTCACACACGGATACAGGAACGCAAGGAGAACCTTAACTCCTTCATCAATGGAAAGCATTTCCCCTCATTGAATATTTGTGCCGTATGTCATGTAAACTGTAAGTTTACTTATCTGAGTGTACGCTGGCCAGGTAGCTGCCATGATAGTTTTACGCGTATATTAAAGCAAACTTCCCTATGGGATGCATTTGAAAGCAATGAAAAACATGGAATTATATTGGGTGATAGTGGATACCCGTGCCGCACATGGCTTCTAACGCCATATTCACATCCATCATCACCAGTACAACAGGCGTACAATAAAGCACTGTCTCTAACAAGAGTTAAAATTGAGTGTGCGTTTGGGCAGTTGAAAAAAAGATTTCGCGCTCTACATTGTGAATTACGCGTCATCCCCGAAAAAGCACCATTGATAATTATTGCATGTATCATTTTACATAATATTGCAATCGAAATGAAAATGCCAGGCCTACCTGGCGTTGATACTGTTGAGGCCGAGGAAAATGTTGACGACTTAGCCTCCTCCCATCATATTGACAATGGCTTCGAAATGAGAAATTTCATTACTCAGTCTTACTTTTCCTAGTTCTTTCAGCAAATTTTTGCAAATTTCTGTAATCTACCGAAAATAAAGATGTTTTTAGACATGGGAGCATAGTTTTTATCTTCTAAAACCTTAAGATCCAAATCAATTATGAGAAAGACATATTCGAACAATGGAATTTATCAATACAACGAGATGCAAACAAATCAAATGTTTACGCACACAAGTAGTAATGCAATTACACAAAAATATGATCTTATTATTCTACACAATCATTTTTAGAACAAAAATGTTTTATCAAAATGTAAAAAAGACTAGTCTTGAAAATAACTATATGAAATGAAGTTACTGTCACTTATATTCGCTAAGATTCTAGAATCTTCCCCAGTTTGAGTCATTTTGCATGATGAGGTTATTGAATCTGTTTGAGACCCCTTGGACAACTTGATTTGCCTCATTCGTCTCATTTCCATGTTCAGCTTTTGCCTTTCTAGGCGAAGATTGTATCGTTGATCGAACAGCACCTGTCGCTGCAATTGTTTAATCGGTAGACTCTTGTGAATTTTTTTCTTTTTCTGTTCCGGAACTTTTACCGGTGCTGATGTTTCTGTTAATGAACTTTCCATGAAATTGGAAAGACCTTCAATCGAAGGATTCCCGAAGAAGGCTTCTGCGAATGAATCTTCTTTGCTTGCGATCTGAAAAGACAAAATCGCACATTGAAATTTCTTGGTCAATTAAGTTTCAATTTAGGTTAATACGTGTATCTGCCCTACAAAAATAAAAGCGAAGTGACTTCAAATTGTGAAATTTTGAGTTTGTGATATAAGTTGGTACCTTACATTAAATTGAAAGAGATGCTCTATAAATTATAGACATCTCATGATCTGGTGGAATGAGCTGAATAAATTTTAATAAGACGTGTTGATTAATTCGATTTTTGATTATTCTGAAAATAGTATTGAATTATTCTTTCATTTGCAATAAGTTTACTTACTTCGATAAACATGATAAAATATATTTTTGCTTGCATGGTAAGCCGAGCAAACTTACAGAGCTAAATCTACTTACTATAGGTACCTTCATGGATGATGTAATAGGTTACTATACTCTATGACATTAAAAACGATCCACTTGATATGGAAAATCTCAATGGAAGTGGACGACTTTTATTTCATACTGCACTGACTAGGATGTCTACGCATCAAATTTGTCATGATAATATAAAGCAACTGTCCATTGTCGATATCTTTGGCATAGTTGATGCATTTCAAATTCGACGTTTTATCACTATCAAGCAATTCTTTCTGACTAAATTTTGAAGCAAAAATGTCGCAATCAGAGTTTGTAAAAGGAATGGCTGTTGGAATGCTACGATGTGGAAAGAGTTGTAGGTTTGTTGGACGGAAGTTCGGTGTGTCACACTCCACTGTGAGCAGGTGGTGGAGTCGATGGAACAATGATGGAAATGTTAAAAGAAGGAAAGGATCAGGGAGACCGAGATTGACAAACAATGCTACCGATAGGAAGTTGGTTATCTCAGCAAAGCGCAATCGCTTTAAGAGTGTTCCTCGCCTGGCCATCAGCTGGAAAGATGCAGCAGGAATTGCATGCAGTATACGAACAGCATATCGCCGTCTAGCATACTGACCTGCTGTAAGAATTCCTCCAAGTAAGTAATGCGAGAATTTCACACAATGACATTGTTTCACTGCCAATTTTTTTCTCCGCAGGTCTCGAACACAAGCGAAAGCGTGTGGAATGGTGTGAGCAGCATCTGTCGTGGAGCACAGAGGAATGGCGTCAAGTGATGTGGACGGATGAATCCCGTATTACTTGGATTTTCACGATGGTCGCATTAGAGTGCATCGAATGGTTGGTGAGAGGTATTCACCGTGCTGCATATCTGAGCATGACCGCTATGGTGGTGGCAGCGTGATGATCTGGGCCGGTATCTGGTACGGAGGTCGAACTGTCGCGGTCATTGTGAATGGGAACTTGAACGGAGAGCGATATTTATCGAATATCATATCTCCAATCGTCATCCCAACGGTAAATGAACTCAACCTCATATTCCAGGATGACAACGCTCGACCACACAGAGCTCATTGTGTAACAACAGCGATAGTGATATCTGGAATTCGCATCCTCCATTGGCCTTCACGCTCCTCCGACCTGTTTCCGATTGAACATGCTTGGGATGAACTTGGTCGGAAAGTGAGAGATGCATATGATCATCCGCCATCAACACTGACAGCTCTTTCAGAGAGACTCATCGGTCAATGGTCATTGCTGGATCAGGAACGGCTTAATCATCTTTGCGACTCGATGCCGATGAGACTTCAAAGCTGCATTTCAGTGCGGGGAGGACATACTCGGTACTTATGTTTCCCATTTATTCAAATATAATGTTTTATAAAAAATGCTATCTTATAATTCATGAGTGTGAGTGGAATAAAGTTCATATATTTGAATGGAGCATTTTTTTATGTCAGGCAGTATATAATAGCCATAATGTTGTACAGAATTGTATAAAATATGCATAGACTGGCTAAAAAGTAAATTATTTTACTTTTAGTACTCAGTAAGTTTTATTGAAGCGGTGGGCATCGCGCTGCTCGCAGGCCACTGGTGGTCCACTGGAGCATTTCGGGTGACCCGCTTAATCTCTCAAAAGTGGTCTGTCAGAGGCTTAGCGGGCTAATCATTGTGGTCATTACCCTGTCATTACATGTCTTCACATCATAGCATTCTTTTAAGGTTGCTTTTAAGGCCATATAAAAGAATCGATTGCACAGCCATTTCATAAACTGCACTCTGGGTATATAGATGGAATCTCCCTTTGTACATGACATGTTGTTCAAGTCTATGAAATACTGGTCTTCTTTTGGATACGATGTTACTAGCATGATTTTCCCAATCACCTCTCAAGTAGTAAGGAAGTGACAAACACCAGATAGTGCAAGATGGCCGCCATCGCTGACGTCCCCCCCCTCTGGAACGGCAGAGTGTCGTGGTCGGCCGCCGTGGTGCTTCGGGTCTGACTCCCCCCCCTCTGGAACGACAGAGTGTCGTGGTGGTCTTGGGCGACCGCCAGGTTTTGTCTTGAGGCTATAGTGTGTGATGTTTTTCGTGCAATCTGCTGAATGTTGGGTTGTAAAATGGGTTGTTTCGAGTGGAAAGAGTGCTCGGATGTGAAAACGGAGGCCAGATTCGGATTCAGCGTGAAATTCTGCATCGGTAGGGTGAGTTTCAAGTCAGTCGGAGAGAAAAATTTTCGCTGACGTCCCCCCCCCCTGACACCGACCTTCCAACTTTGCTTCTAGTAGACGGATTTAGTCGTGCCATAGCTCGTTTGAAAGCTAAGAGTGAGACAAATTCACTGAAAGAATCGGCTTGTTCCTATCTGTCTTCGTTGAGATGTGAGACGCCATTTAAGATTTTGGGACATTGGCGAAAAACGACAGAGTTAGAATTTGGGACGTTTTGGTCTCTAGCTTCAAAACGAAGCATCGGATTGGAAAACGGATTTCAGATTTGGAATCAGCGTGAAATTCTCTATCTGTATGGTGAGTTTCAAGGCAATCGGCGAGAAAAAATTTTCAACATTTTTCGAAAAACGACAGAGTTAGAATTTGGGACGTTTTGGTGTGTAGCGCCAAAACGAAGCATCGGATGGGAAAACGGAGGCCAGATTCGGATTCAGCGTGAAATTCTGCATCGGTATGGTGAATTTCAACGCCATCGGAGAGAAAAAATTTTCGCTGACGTCCCCCCCCTCTGGACAGCTTGCTTCGATCTTGGCTTCTAGTGGACGGATTTTGTCGTGCCATAGCTCGTTTGAAAGCTAAGAGTGAGACAAATTCACTGAAAGAATCGGCTTGTTCCTATCTGTCTTCGTTCAAAAGTTAGAGCGGTTACAAGATTTTAGGTCGGAGCTCGCTCACCTGAAAAAATCCTAAGTGTCAGAGTGGCTTTGTATGGGTAAAATTTTGAAAATTTTCCAAAGTGTGCAATTTCGACCTGGGACCGTCACCAAAACATTTTTCATCAAATTTTGAAATTTCACTGACGTCCCCCCCCCCTCTGGACAGCTCGCTTCGATTTTGGCTTCCAGTGGACGGATTTTGTCGTGCCATAGCTCGTTTGAAAGCTAAGAGTAAGACAAATTCACTGAAAGAATCGGCTTGTCCCTATCTGTCTTCGTTTAGATGTGAGACGCCATTTAAGATTTTGGGACATTGGCGAAAAACGACAGAGTTAGAATTTGGGACGTTTTGGGCTGTAGCTTCAAAACGAAGCATCGGATGGGAAAACGGATTTCAGATTTGGAATCAGCGTGAAATTCTTTATCTGTATGGTGAGTTTCATGTCAATCGGAGAGTTTCAAGTCAATCGGCGAGAAAAATTTTCAACATTTTTCGGAAAAACGACAGAGTTCGAATTTTTGCGATGGCTGCCTACTGTAGAGCCAAAACGAAGCATCGGATGGGAAAACGGAGGCCAGATTCGGATTCAGCGTCAAATTCTACATGGAAATGGTGTATTTCCAGCTCAATCGGAGAGAAAAAATTTTCGCTGACGTCCCCCCCCTCTGGACAGCTTGCTTCGATTTTGGCTTCCAGTGGACGGATTTTGTCGTGCGATAGCTCGTTTGAAAGCTAAGAGTGAGACAAATTCACTGAAAGAAACGGCTTCTTCCTATCTGTCTTCGTTCAAAAGTTAGAGCGGTTACAAGATTTTAGGTCGGAGCTCGCTCACCTGAAAAAATCCTAAGTGTCAGAGTGACTTTGTATGGGTAAAATTTTGAAAATTTTCCAAAGTGTGCAATTTCGACCTGGGACCGTCACCAAAACATTTTTCATCAAATTTTGAAATTTCACTGACGTCCCCCCCCCTCTGGACAGCTCGCTTCGATTTTGGCTTCCAGTGGACGGATTTTGTCGTGCCATAGCTCGTTTGAAAGCTAAGAGTGAGACAAATTCACTGAAAGAATCGGCTTGTCCCTATCTGTCTTCGTTTAGATGTGAGACGCCATTTAAGATTTTGGGACATTGGCGAAAAACGACAGAGTTAGAATTTGGGACGTTTTGGGCTGTAGCTTCAAAACGAAGCATCGGATGGGAAAACGGATTTCAGATTTGGAATCAGCGTGAAATTCTTTATCTGTATGGTGAGTTTCATGTCAATCGGAGAGTTTCAAGTCAATCGGCGAGAAAAATTTTCAACATTTTTCGGAAAAACGACAGAGTTAGAATTTTTGCGATGGCTGCCTACTGTAGAGCCAAAACGAAGCATCGGATGGGAAAACGGAGGCCAGATTCGGATTCAGCGTCAAATTCTACATGGAAATGGTGTATTTCCAGCTCAATCGGAGAGAAAAAATTTTCGCTGACGTCCCCCCCCTCTGGACAGCTTGCTTCGATTTTGGCTTCCAGTGGACGGATTTTGTCGTGCGATAGCTCGTTTGAAAGCTAAGAGTGAGACAAATTCACTGAAAGAAACGGCTTCTTCCTATCTGTCTTCGTTCAAAAGTTAGAGCGGTTACAAGATTTTAGGTCGGAGCTCGCTCACCTGAAAAAATCCTAAGTGTCAGAGTGACTTTGTATGGGTAAAATTTTGAAAATTTTCCAAAGTGTGCAATTTCGACCTGGGACCGTCACCAAAACATTTTTCATCAAATTTTGAAATTTCACTGACGTCCCCCCCCCTCTGGACAGCTCGCTTCGATTTTGGCTTCCAGTGGACGGATTTTGTCGTGCCATAGCTCGTTTGAAAGCTAAGAGTGAGACAAATTCACTGAAAGAATCGGCTTGTCCCTATCTGTCTTCGTTTAGATGTGAGACGCCATTTAAGATTTTGGGACATTGGCGAAAAACGACAGAGTTAGAATTTGGGACATTTTGGGCTGTAGCTTCAAAACGAAGCATCGGATGGGAAAACGGATTTCAGATTTGGAATCAGCGTGAAATTCTTTATCTGTATGGTGAGTTTCATGTCAATCGGAGAGTTTCAAGTCAATCGGCGAGAAAAATTTTCAACATTTTTCGGAAAAACGACAGAGTTAGAATTTTTGCGATGGCTGCCTACTGTAGAGCCAAAACGAAGCATCGGATGGGAAAACGGAGGCCAGATTCGGATTCAGCGTCAAATTCTACATGGAAATGGTGTATTTCCAGCTCAATCGGAGAGAAAAAATTTTCGCTGACGTCCCCCCCCTCTGGACAGCTTGCTTCGATTTTGGCTTCCAGTGGACGGATTTTGTCGTGCGATAGCTCGTTTGAAAGCTAAGAGTGAGACAAATTCACTGAAAGAAACGGCTTCTTCCTATCTGTCTTCGTTCAAAAGTTAGAGCGGTTACAAGATTTTAGGTCGGAGCTCGCTCACCTGAAAAAATCCTAAGTGTCAGAGTGACTTTGTATGGGTAAAATTTTGAAAATTTTCCAAAGTGTGCAATTTCGACCTGGGACCGTCACCAAAACATTTTTCATCAAATTTTGAAATTTCACTGACGTCCCCCCCCCCCTCTGGACAGCTCGCTTCGATTTTGGCTTCCAGTGGACGGATTTTGTCGTGCCATAGCTCGTTTGAAAGCTAAGAGTGAGACAAATTCACTGAAAGAATCGGCTTGTCCCTATCTGTCTTCGTTTAGATGTGAGACGCCATATAAGATTTTGGGACATTGGCGAAAAACGACAGAGTTAGAATTTGGGACGTTTTGGGCTGTAGCTTCAAAACGAAGCATCGGATGGGAAAACGGATTTCAGATTTGGAATCAGCGTGAAATTCTTTATCTGTATGGTGAGTTTCATGTCAATCGGAGAGTTTCAAGTCAATCGGCGAGAAAAATTTTCAACATTTTTCGGAAAAACGACAGAGTTAGAATTTTTTGCGATGGCTGCCTACTGTAGAGCCAAAACGAAGCATCGGATGGGAAAACGGAGGCCAGATTCGGATTCAGCGTCAAATTCTACATGGAAATGGTGTATTTCCAGCTCAATCGGAGAGAAAAAATTTTCGCTGACGTCCCCCCCCTCTGGACAGCTTGCTTCGATTTTGGCTTCCAGTGGACGGATTTTGTCGTGCGATAGCTCGTTTGAAAGCTAAGAGTGAGACAAATTCACTGAAAGAAACGGCTTCTTCCTATCTGTCTTCGTTCAAAAGTTAGAGCGGTTACAAGATTTTAGGTCGGAGCTCGCTCACCTGAAAAAATCCTAAGTGTCAGAGTGACTTTGTATGGGTAAAATTTTGAAAATTTTCCAAAGTGTGCAATTTCGACCTGGGACCGTCACCAAAACATTTTTCATCAAATTTTGAAATTTCACTGACGTCCCCCCCCCTCTGGACAGCTCGCTTCGATTTTGGCTTCCAGTGGACGGATTTTGTCGTGCCATAGCTCGTTTGAAAGCTAAGAGTGAGACAAATTCACTGAAAGAATCGGCTTGTCCCTATCTGTCTTCGTTTAGATGTGAGACGCCATTTAAGATTTTGAACATTGGCGAAAAACGACAGAGTTAGAATTTGGGACGTTTTGGGCTGTAGCTTCAAAACGAAGCATCGGATGGGAAAACGGATTTCAGATTTGGAATCAGCGTGAAATTCTTTATCTGTATGGTGAGTTTCATGTCAATCGGAGAGTTTCAAGTCAATCGGCGAGAAAAATTTTCAACATTTTTCGGAAAAACGACAGAGTTAGAATTTTTGCGATGGCTGCCTACTGTAGAGCCAAAACGAAGCATCGGATGGGAAAACGGAGGCCAGATTCGGATTCAGCGTCAAATTCTACATGGAAATGGTGTATTTCCAGCTCAATCGGAGAGAAAAAATTTTCGCTGACGTCCCCCCCTCTGGACAGCTTGCTTCGATTTTGGCTTCCAGTGGACGGATTTTGTCGTGCGATAGCTCGTTTGAAAGCTAAGAGTGAGACAAATTCACTGAAAGAAACGGCTTCTTCCTATCTGTCTTCGTTCAAAAGTTAGAGCGGTTACAAGATTTTAGGTCGGAGCTCGCTCACCTGAAAAAATCCTAAGTGTCAGAGTGACTTTGTATGGGTAAAATTTTGAAAATTTTCCAAAGTGTGCAATTTCGACCTGGGACCGTCACCAAAACATTTTTCATCAAATTTTGAAATTTCACTGACGTCCCCCCCCCTCTGGACAGCTCGCTTCGATTTTGGCTTCCAGTGGACGGATTTTGTCGTGCCATAGCTCGTTTGAAAGCTAAGAGTGAGACAAATTCACTGAAAGAATCGGCTTGTCCCTATCTGTCTTCGTTTAGATGTGAGACGCCATTTAAGATTTTGGGACATTGGCGAAAAACGACAGAGTTAGAATTTGGGACGTTTTGGGCTGTAGCTTCAAAACGAAGCATCGGATGGGAAAACGGATTTCAGATTTGGAATCAGCGTGAAATTCTTTATCTGTATGGTGAGTTTCATGTCAATCGGAGAGTTTCAAGTCAATCGGCGAGAAAAATTTTCAACATTTTTCGGAAAAACGACAGAGTTAGAATTTTTGCGATGGCTGCCTACTGTAGAGCCAAAACGAAGCATCGGATGGGAAAACGGAGGCCAGATTCGGATTCAGCGTCAAATTCTACATGGAAATGGTGTATTTCCAGCTCAATCGGAGAGAAAAAATTTTCGCTGACGTCCCCCCCCTCTGGACAGCTTGCTTCGATTTTGGCTTCCAGTGGACGGATTTTGTCGTGCGATAGCTCGTTTGAAAGCTAAGAGTGAGACAAATTCACTGAAAGAAACGGCTTCTTCCTATCTGTCTTCGTTCAAAAGTTAGAGCGGTTACAAGATTTTAGGTCGGAGCTCGCTCACCTGAAAAAATCCTAAGTGTCAGAGTGACTTTGTATGGGTAAAATTTTGAAAATTTTCCAAAGTGTGCAATTTCGACCTGGGACCGTCACCAAAACATTTTTCATCAAATTTTGAAATTTCACTGACGTCCCCCCCCCTCTGGACAGCTCGCTTCGATTTTGGCTTCCAGTGGACGGATTTTGTCGTGCCATAGCTCGTTTGAAAGCTAAGAGTGAGACAAATTCACTGAAAGAATCGGCTTGTCCCTATCTGTCTTCGTTTAGATGTGAGACGCCATTTAAGATTTTGGGACATTGGCGAAAAACGACAGAGTTAGAATTTGGGACATTTTGGGCTGTAGCTTCAAAACGAAGCATCGGATGGGAAAACGGATTTCAGATTTGGAATCAGCGTGAAATTCTTTATCTGTATGGTGAGTTTCATGTCAATCGGAGAGTTTCAAGTCAATCGGCGAGAAAAATTTTCAACATTTTTCGGAAAAACGACAGAGTTAGAATTTTTGCGATGGCTGCCTACTGTAGAGCCAAAACGAAGCATCGGATGGGAAAACGGAGGCCAGATTCGGATTCAGCGTCAAATTCTACATGGAAATGGTGTATTTCCAGCTCAATCGGAGAGAAAAAATTTTCGCTGACGTCCCCCCCCTCTGGACAGCTTGCTTCGATTTTGGCTTCCAGTGGACGGATTTTGTCGTGCGATAGCTCGTTTGAAAGCTAAGAGTGAGACAAATTCACTGAAAGAAACGGCTTCTTCCTATCTGTCTTCGTTCAAAAGTTAGAGCGGTTACAAGATTTTAGGTCGGAGCTCGCTCACCTGAAAAAATCCTAAGTGTCAGAGTGACTTTGTATGGGTAAAATTTTGAAAATTTTCCAAAGTGTGCAATTTCGACCTGGGACCGTCACCAAAACATTTTTCATCAAATTTTGAAATTTCACTGACGTCCCCCCCCCTCTGGACAGCTCGCTTCGATTTTGGCTTCCAGTGGACGGATTTTGTCGTGCCATAGCTCGTTTGAAAGCTAAGAGTGAGACAAATTCACTGAAAGAATCGGCTTGTCCCTATCTGTCTTCGTTTAGATGTGAGACGCCATATAAGATTTTGGGACATTGGCGAAAAACGACAGAGTTAGAATTTGGGACGTTTTGGGCTGTAGCTTCAAAACGAAGCATCGGATGGGAAAACGGATTTCAGATTTGGAATCAGCGTGAAATTCTTTATCTGTATGGTGAGTTTCATGTCAATCGGAGAGTTTCAAGTCAATCGGCGAGAAAAATTTTCAACATTTTTCGGAAAAACGACAGAGTTAGAATTTTTGCGATGGCTGCCTACTGTAGAGCCAAAACGAAGCATCGGATGGGAAAACGGAGGCCAGATTCGGATTCAGCGTCAAATTCTACATGGAAATGGTGTATTTCCAGCTCAATCGGAGAGAAAAAATTTTCGCTGACGTCCCCCCCCTCTGGACAGCTTGCTTCGATTTTGGCTTCCAGTGGACGGATTTTGTCGTGCGATAGCTCGTTTGAAAGCTAAGAGTGAGACAAATTCACTGAAAGAAACGGCTTCTTCCTATCTGTCTTCGTTCAAAAGTTAGAGCGGTTACAAGATTTTAGGTCGGAGCTCGCTCACCTGAAAAAATCCTAAGTGTCAGAGTGACTTTGTATGGGTAAAATTTTGAAAATTTTCCAAAGTGTGCAATTTCGACCTGGGACCGTCACCAAAACATTTTTCATCAAATTTTGAAATTTCACTGACGTCCCCCCCCCCTCTGGACAGCTCGCTTCGATTTTGGCTTCCAGTGGACGGATTTTGTCGTGCCATAGCTCGTTTGAAAGCTAAGAGTGAGACAAATTCACTGAAAGAATCGGCTTGTCCCTATCTGTCTTCGTTTAGATGTGAGACGCCATTTAAGATTTTGGGACATTGGCGAAAAACGACA
The DNA here is from genome assembly GCA_907163375.1 of Prostheceraeus crozeri. Classification (NCBI taxonomy): domain Eukaryota; kingdom Metazoa; phylum Platyhelminthes; order Polycladida; family Euryleptidae; genus Prostheceraeus; species Prostheceraeus crozeri. Next base: position 922 of record CAJQUW010007975.1, on the reverse strand, counting down.
GAGTTAGAATTTGGGACGTTTTGGGCTGTAGCTTCAAAACGAAGCATCGGATGGGAAAACGGATTTCAGATTTGGAATCAGCGTGAAATTCTTTATCTGTATGGTGAGTTTCATGTCAATCGGAGAGTTTCAAGTCAATCGGCGAGAAAAATTTTCAACATTTTTCGGAAAAACGACAGAGTTAGAATTTTTGCGATGGCTGCCTACTGTAGAGCCAAAACGAAGCATCGGATGGGAAAACGGAGGCCAGATTCGGATTCAGCGTCAAATTCTACATGGAAATGGTGTATTTCCAGCTCAATCGGAGAGAAAAAATTTTCGCTGACGTCCCCCCCCTCTGGACAGCTTGCTTCGATTTTGGCTTCCAGTGGACGGATTTTGTCGTGCGATAGCTCGTTTGAAAGCTAAGAGTGAGACAAATTCACTGAAAGAAACGGCTTCTTCCTATCTGTCTTCGTTCAAAAGTTAGAGCGGTTACAAGATTTTAGGTCGGAGCTCGCTCACCTGAAAAAATCCTAAGTGTCAGAGTGACTTTGTATGGGTAAAATTTTGAAAATTTTCCAAAGTGTGCAATTTCGACCTGGGACCGTCACCAAAACATTTTTCATCAAATTTTGAAATTTCACTGACGTCCCCCCCCCTCTGGACAGCTCGCTTCGATTTTGGCTTCCAGTGGACGGATTTTGTCGTGCCATAGCTCGTTTGAAAGCTAAGAGTGAGAAAAACTCATTGAAAGAATCTGCTTGTCCCTATCTGTCTTCGTTTAGATGTGAGACGCCATTTAAGATTTTGGGACATTGGCGAAAAACGACAGAGTTAGAATTTGGGACGTTTTGGGCTGTAGCTTCAAAACGAAGCATCGGATTGGAAAACGGATTTCAGATATGGAATCAGCGTGAAATTCTCTATCTGTATGGTGAGT